>ML408935.1:16223-60687 GCA_005239525.1 Nicotiana knightiana
AATTACTCTTCTTGCGGTAACCCTTCTACACCAGGTTTAATTGAATTTCGTACACACAAGGGTGACACGTGGTATAACTGGCACATTTAGTCCCTTAAGCTTAACTCTGCTCATAGTTCTTGCTTTAGGGAAGCGTCTTCGTGAATGACCTTTAAAGGTTATTCTTCTATTGTTCATTCTATTATTGTCGAAACACTATCTTTGAAACGATGTCGACTATTACCAATTCCTTTGATCCCTAATTCATGTTCAATTTTTTTTCTTGTTTACTATCCCATACTAATTTCTATTACTTAGGGGGACTAGCTTTTCCTTATGGTAATCACGTGTGAGTCACCAACTCATTTCTCGAAATGAGGGTATGGCTTTATGGCTTACACTTTTGTATTGTCTCAAGGCCTGTCTCCTCTCNCATTTATCACCTCTTACTCATAATGTTTCATTTACTCTCTTCTTATTCTCATGCTAATATCTCTGTCTATCTCCCTATTATAAAGACTTCAACATGATTTTCTTTCACATTTAGCTTCCCCTACTTCATATCACTGGCTCTTCGGGACGCCTAACATTCTTCTTCTTTCTTCTTTCTTCTTTCTTCTTTTTTCTTTTTTCTTTTTTTTTTACTAGTGGTTGGAGTCATACTAAGGAAAATATTTATCCCTTCTGGGATCCTAGTGCCTATCTTCCAAAATTTCTGAATATTCTAGTATTCATATCTTACTGTTCTATTCTAAAGTGACCATATGGCTATCTCCAAATGAGAACTATTACCATGTTCTAAACTACCCTTCAAAAATGTTAAATAATGATAACAATCTATCCACAATTTTCGGTTACTCTAATCCCAGCTGGATCCTGATATCCTATCCTTCTCTTAAATTATTTCAGTTAGCTCCTATAGGGCATAATTGAGATTGGTATGGACAATTGTAGATATCTCTGTTACCATTGAATGTAACTAGAAATGCTTATATTTCTCTGCCAGAATTATAAATATTGATAATCTTTATTAACTAGGTACCTCTTACCATTCTTTATCTTGCTTCTTTTACTTGCTAAAACTCGTATCTACCTTCTGATTCTCTTATTTCTTTTTACCATATGGGTAGATAGATATTCTTTCCTTAGAGCTCCTTATTAAGAAACTAACACATCTTAGTACACACATGATCTGCTGAAGCCCTCACATTTACTCATCATAAGCATGATGAAAAATTGAGTTCCTCTGACTCAACTCTTCTACAGCCACATTACAATCTCTTACCATCCATATTTCTAGATCTATGTATCGCCGTATTATAAATAATATAGAATTGAGAAAATTGAGTTCTTACGATTGAGCTCTACCACACGATTTAGAGTAAGAAGAAAGAGTAACAATCCCAAATTCCCTATAGCCTCTTGCTTATAAGTTTGGTGCACAACACACCCATAAACAAGACTCTACTAGACACGGCTCATAGACAACCCCTAGGACAGACCTGCTCTGATACCAAGTTTGTCACGACCCAAACTGGAGGATCATGACTAGCACCCGGGCCATACTTGCCGAGCACCAACGTACATTTTATCTAACCTTCTTATTATCTTTAAAGGATAACGAGATCAATATAAATGGTATATATGGATCATGAACATACAACACATGGGATGACAATATTGCTAAGAAACTACATAAAAGGTACGAGCTACAAAGCTGCCATGAAAGACTATACAACAAAAATTAGCCAACAAGTCATACCAAACTATACATGAGTCGACACCTGTCTATGAGCCTCTAAAGGAGCATAAGTAATGCAACATAGCCGGAACAGGGCCCCGACATACCCATAATATCTATAACAAAAATGCATACCAAGACCACGGCAAGTCCGGAGAAGGGATCTCGCCTATAACCGCTGAACTGGAAAGCCTATTGTGGTGGGGGGAGCTTTGTCTACCTGTCTATCATGACCAGCAGCATGACATGCAGTGTCCACAAATAAAAGGACGTCAGTACGAATAAAGTACTGAGTACGTAAGGCAGGAAAGCATAAATAAGAACAGTAATGTAAAGAGAGATGTAGGAGATACAACCTGTAGCATCTGAGTGCTTCTAAGAGACATTAACATGAAATTCATGATACATATATAAACATAATCTTTTTAAACATCCTCCTCTGTTGGGCATCACCATCATCATAGAACATTCGCCTATGTGGGCATCATCATCATCATATCATACCCGGCCTCAAAGAGGACTCGGTAAACCCAACTGATCAGAAGTTGCACAATAGGTGCCATACCCGGCTGACTATAGTGCGGCTCAGTAGAGTAAAATATATACATATATATAATGCATGCAAGACTCATTGGAATCATGTTCTGAACATTTCGGAGCGATGTAAGGTCGATATTCTCCGTACACATCATTAGGGATAACTCTTCATCGAGAATCTTATAAGAATCAGGAAGTACCAACAACATTGATAACATAAGAATAAGAGAAGCAACCTTAACATCAATTGTTCCATAAGAAGGGAAACAATGTAAGTACTGCTAGCTTCTAAGAGTAGAGTATCTTTGGAAGCTCGTTCATTGCATTATGTACAATCNAGGTCGATATTCTCCGTACACATCATTAGGGATAACTCTTCATCGAGAATCTTATAAGAATCAGGAAGTACCAACAACATTGTTAACATAAGAATAAAAGAAGCAACCTTAACATCAATTGTTCCATAAGAATGGAAACAATGTAAGTACTGCTAGCTTCTAAGAGTAGAGTATCTTTGGAAACTCGTTTATTGCATTATGTACAATCAGAGTCGTGCCAAACAAGGAAAGGGATAGACTCACATACCTTGTATATACTTTCCCAACCTCAAGCTACGCAAATGTCACAACTCCTTAATATACAATAAGAGAAACGACACTATCGTTATCGTTTAAGCGTCATAACTATTATGTATCGACCACAACCTATTTTACGATGAAACGGACAGCACCTCCCCTATTTATATGACTTCACACAATTCAAAACAATCACCAAACAGCCCAAACAGCATCAATAATAATCATATTGAGCCTCCCAAAACAGTCCACACATAACCTAATCACTTCACACATAAGACGACCACTGTAGTCGTGTCAAACGACCCGAAAATGTTACAACGAATGGCCAGATCACAACCCTAAATCTATATGGTGTTTCTCCACACTCTTCCTACTCCAAAACTCCAAAAAAAGTAGTAAAATACGCAGCCCAACAACAACACAAAACAGTCTGCTACAAGTCAAATAACTCGAACTCACGGCTTCCGATCACCGTCCCGTGAGTTCTACCTATTAGGAAACATATTTATCAACCTTCCTTGATATTTAAAAACTTAAATACAGATATTAGACGTTTATTAACTATTAATTACCTTCCAAAACTCTAACTACAAAGAAAAAAGAGAGGCGGTATAATGACACTTACGTCGTAGGGATCGTTTTGATGTTATTGCTTCTCGATTTCTTTCCCGGAATAATAATCTTATTTGAAACCCTAGAAGATAGCTTGAGGTTATGTTTATGGGTGTTCTCTGGTCGTTTTATGCTGAATAATTAATAGAAAGCCGACCTACGGTTTATATATGTCAAGTTTGGAAAAGTCAAAGAGGTGCTAGCTTGGCACCCTAGGATTGGTCCATCTTCCGACACTTATATCTTTTTATCCTGATTTCGTATGAACAAACGGTTAAGAGCGTTGGAAACTAAATTAAAATACCTTTAATTTTTTTATATTATATGTCCCAATAAGACATCATCTAGCACATGAAATGTATTGCTCAAAAAGCTCTAGTGATCCACCTACTTGTCGCTTATGATGTCTGCGCAGTCTCGTGAAACTGCAAATATCTCTCTACTCCTATGTCGTATCGATGAAACGTTTAATGAATTGGAAACTAGAATCATAGATATTAAATTTGGTTGGTATATCATCCAATAATTCCAAGTATATTGGGAAAAAATCTCAGTTACATTTGACCTAATTTTAAGCACATTATGAGTGTAACTTGTGAAGACCTTTGCCGACTTTTGTTCCACAACTTGCTTGACTTCAAAATGTAGAACACAACTATCATACGATAAAAATTAACTCGTAGAATAACCTCCTTATCATGTAATGAACCTTAGTCTCACCCTAAAGTACATGTTATAACATTCCAAACTCATCGACTTTCGACGAAACTTATTTTCTTCAATTGGTTTAGCTTCTAAGCTTTCCAACCCTCTTGGTACTCGTTATTCATGATATTAAATATTTGTAACCTCTAATGTAACATTATTAACTTAATTTATATTCCATCAAATATAATCTTATTCTGAGCTTACATCAATTGACTTACGATGTACTCTAACGTACGAAAACATGGTGTGTAACAGCTTTGGTGATATATTCTCCTACAGATGACACCTCCTCATTGGGAAAATATGTTTTCAATGGTTCGTATTCTCCAACTACAGGATTTTCTGCCAAATGATCTACCAATTCTTGTCCTTTGACTACCTTCTGAGTTACATAGAGGATGTCAAACTTACTCAGCAATATTTTCCACTTTGCTAACTTACCCTTAGGCATGGGTTTCTGAAATATGTATTTCAGCGAATCCATCCTTGATATGAGATATGTAGTGTATGCGTAGAAATAATGCCTCAACTTCTGAGTTATCCAAGTCAAAGCACAACAAGTGCATTCCAGCAAAGAGTACCGGGCTTCGTAGGGTGTGAATTTCTTTCTCAGATAGTATATTGCTTGCTCCTCTTTTCTAGTCTCATCACTTTGTCTCAGAACGCAGTCAAAAGCTCTGTACGATATGGACAAATAAAGCAATATAGGTCTTCTTGGTACTGGTGGAATCAAAACGGGCAGTTTAGAGAAATACTCTTTGATTTTGTCGAAGGTTTTCTGACATTCTTTGGTCCAGCATGTTGCAGCATCTTTCCTCAGCATCCTGAAGATTGACTCACAAATCATTGTTGATTGTGCTATGAAGCGGCTGATGTAATTGAGACGCCCTAAAAAGCTCATCACATCTTTCTTATTCTTCGGAGGTGGCAAGTCTTGGATTGCTTTGACTTTTGATGGGTCTAAATCCCTCTGCGACTGACGATGATTCCTAACAATTTTCCAGTGTGGACTCCGAAAGCACACTTTGCATGATTCAGTTTAAGATTGTACCTTTGAAGTCGATCGAAGAATTTCTTCAGATCTGTTATGCGGTCCGTACTCCTTTTAGATTTAATGATAACGTCATTCGCATACACCTCTATCTTTTTGTGTATCATGTCATGGAAAATGGTTATCATGGCTCTCGTGTAGGTGGCCCCATCATTTTTAAAATCAAATGGCATCATTTTGTGACAATATATTCCCAAGGGCTTGATGAAGGATGTCTTTTCAGCATCCTCATCATCCATCCAGATCTAATGGTACCCTGCGAAGCAATCTTCAAAGGATTGGAGTTCATGTTTTGCACAGTTGTCAATTAGTATGTGTATATTGGGCAATGGAAAATCATCTTTGGGACTTGCTGTGTTTAGATATCAGTAGTCAACTGTCACGCCCCAAAATCGAGGGACGAGACCGGCACCTAACCGGGTAAACCCGGTCAAGCGGACCTAGATTACCATTCCTACCCAACGCGTTTCCCCCGTGTATACAATGCACCATATTCCATATGAAATAACAACTTAGTATTTAAGCGTGGATTTACAAACTTAAGTTCATTTCTCTTTTTAGCATTTTAACAATTTGATTCCCAAAGCATACACAATACATACATAACCTTCCAATACGGACCACGACTCCAGATACGTACAGTTACTACCCAAAATACATATATATATATATATATATACACCCACATCATGTCTACGGAGCCTCTATGAATACTAGGAATTTATACAATACTTTGCCGGCAACAAGGCCTCGGCTATACCTTACAATACAAAATAGACTCAAAAGCGATAGCATGAATTACACACGGCCCCGGGAGGAAGTGGGGCTCACCGGTACTTTGTTGAAAGATGAGGAGGAGGCACAACTAACGGCAAACTGAGCTACCTGCTATGGACCCACCTACATCCATATAAGAGATGTAGCACCCCCGGCAAAAGGGATGTTAGTACTGTGGAATAGTACTAGCATGTATGAGCAAATTTACTCAAAGTAACATCAAGAAATGCACAAATAGAAAATAGTTAAAGGAACCAACACATAGTGCACAGTGATATAGCAACAAGTACAATTGAGAGCCTTACAGATTCTAATTTCAACACAATCACATTTCAGCCCTTATTACCTCTCCACCCTTATTACTTTGTGTTGCGGCGTGCAACCCGATCCCACCTTACATTTCTTGTTGCGGAGTACAACCCGATCCCACCTTACATTTTACACTCCACCCATGTTACCTCTCCACCCTTATTACTTTGTGTTGCAGCGTGCAACCCGTTCCCACCGTACAATATTACCCTTCGCCCTTATTACCTCTCCACCCTTATTACTTCGTATTGCGGCGTGCAACCCGATCCCACCAAACCATCACATTTCGTAGCAAACAATAACAGTCCATAATTCAATCACAGGGCTTCATACCATCAAGAGTACAATTTCATAACACCTAAACAATCATGTGTTCACAATAGTCTTTATCAACCATTAGTTCTACCACAAAGGTATTCATCAACAAGAATATAATTTCGTTATAACCAACAATCCATATGAAGTTAAGCCACAATAAACCTTTCCGACAATGAGTCATATACGATATTTCCATGGTCATTTAGTTCAATTAGATCAATCCACATTTCCCTTTCATCACTTGTTACATAGCCCTTATCAATTAGATGTGTTTACACATTTGGGTTTGTCATCATTATTTCATATCAACATACTCAAGCATTTAACGAACCATGCACATGTTAAAGAAATCACATAGGTGTCACCTTTCACAATCTCAATTATCACGATAATCAACTAAGGCAAATCAGAGAATGCAATCTCATATCTCAACAAAACCGGGCAATCAATTCACATATACTCAGCAAGAAACTCACACCGAATGTTTGGACACCAACAAGGTGACTCTACGAAGATTAAAGTTAGCCATACATACTTCAAAGAGCTTTTCCTTAAGTTATACCGTACACCAACACCTCTAGCAATCACAATCTATAACGAGATAGCGGAAATTGATTAATAACTAGGACGATGACCCATGGAGTAACTCTCTTAGGAATTACCTCAAACACCTAACATGTGAAGTAGACTACAAGGTTTAAAAATGGCAATTTCTTCTTCCGTCACCCAAATTTTAACATGAATTACCCAAATTGGTTCTTTAATATCACACACTACAACTTAGTCCCACATGCATGGCCTATTTCACTTTTTTATTTTCAAGACCCAACCTATGTGTGTTTTATTCTTACACACAATCTGGGAAAAGTGGGGAATTAGGGTGAAGACTTACCTCTTTGAGTGAAGAGGATGACAATAACTTGCTAATTTTCAGGCTTGAGTGATTTTGGAAAACCAAATTGGATGAGGTTGAAACCTTCTCTCTCAAGAACTCCCTTCTTCTCTCTCTATTTTTGGTCAGAAGTTAATTAAAAATAAGGGGAAGGGGTGCTTTATAAAATAGGGGGTCGGGTTTAAAATTTAGAAAATAGGAGCCCGACACAAGAATGCGGTCAGGAATGCGATCGCATTCCTGCTATGCGGTCCGCATTCCTGGCCGCATAATTGGCCTTCAACTGGGCCAAAGTGGGAACCACACTGCCCAGGTATGCGACCACTATTCGGTCTACATACCTGTTATGTGATCGCATAGTGCATCGCATAACCTCCCTCGCAAAAACCATGGGGCCAGAATGTGACAACTATGCAGTCCGCATACCCAAAATGCGATCGCATTTCAGGTCGCATAGTTGTCCTCAAATTGGACAGTAGACTGTCCAGGTATGCGACCACTCTGCGGTCCGCATACCTGTTATGCGATTGCATAGTGCGTCGCATAACGCGCAATCTCTGAAAAATTTAATTTTTCAAGTTTCGGGATACTTTTTACTCAAAATATGACTGTTTTAAGAATTTCTACAGTTATAACAACACAGGGACCTATTCGGGCATTATTTTAGACATAGAAATTTTACGGGTCTTTACATCCTCCCCCACTTAAAATCATTCGCCCTCGAATGAGGATCGGGAAATCATTTGGTTTTGAAAACACAATATGCCAACCCCCAATTTTTTTTAACTCCAATATTTTCTTAACATTTCGCCATAGTTTCCTCTAAAATTAGGCCTATCTACCTGCCAGAGAGCCCCTGAAACACATGTTTCTTAACCAATTCCACACATAACTTGTTATTTGATGGCCTTGCACATAATTTGGTCACCTCGACAAGTCCCATATAATTCAATTACTTCAATCCTGCCATATGCACTTTAATTAATCATCTAACCATCACACGAGCTTCACATAATTTCATTTACTCCAAGGGGTTGCACATTACTCAGATAATCATAACATACACAATCATAGCACAACTTGAGAAGTTACAATAGTAGAGAAATTAGGGGGAAGTGGGGTGCTTTTGCACAAAACTGAACATAACATATAATTTGCTGAGAGATGATAGTTCGCACGATCACTACTAGACTTATTCAAACAAATGGGGATATTTTTCTTTCATTTCATTTTCCGCTTCCCACGTGGCTTCCACAACATGCTAACTTTGACACAACACTTTAATTGAAGCAATTGTTCCTCAATCTACGGACTTGTCTATCAAGAATAGCAATCGAAACCTCTTCATACGATAATTCTTCATTAACCTCAATAGTCTCAACTGGCACGATGGCTGATGGATCTCCAACCACTTTCTTCAACATAGACACATGGAACACCGGGTGCACTAATGACATCTCAGGGGGCAATTCCATCCTATAAGCCACATGTCCTATCCTTTGAGCAATCTTATATGGCCCAACATACCTTGGGCTCAATTTCCCTTTCTTCCCAAACTGCATTACTCCCTTCATAGGAGACATCTTCAAGAATACCCAGTCTATTACTTGGAATTCCAATTCTTTACGACGAACATCCGCGAGCAGTTTTCATCCTTTCCTGAATGACTCTAACGTTTTCCATAGCTTGGTGCACAAGGTCCGGTCCTAACAATTCTGCCTCACCAACCTCAAACCATCCGATCGGAGATCTACATATCCTTTCGTGCAATGCCTCAAATGGGGCAATCTGAATACTAGCATGGAAACTGTTATTATAAGAAAATTCTATCAGAGGCAAGTGATCATCCAAGCTACCCTTAAAATCTAATACACAAGCCCGCAACATATCTTCAAGCGTCTGAATAGTCCGCTCTGCCTGCCCATCAGTTTGTGGATGGAATGTTGTGCTGAGATTTACCTGAGTACCCAAACTTTGCTGAAATTTCTTCCAAAAGTTAGTTGTGAATTGGGCCCCTCGATCCGAGATAATAGATACTGGAGTGCCATGGAGCCTGACTATTTTTTTGATATACAACTTAGTGTACTGTTCTGCAGTATCGGTGGACTTGACTAGCAAAAAATGTGTCGACTTTGTGAGTCGATCCACTATCACCCAAATCGAGTCAAACGTACGTGGAGTGCGAGGTAACCCTACCACAAAGTCCATATTGATCATCTCCCATTTCCACATCGGTATTTTCATAAGCTGCGTCAATCCACCAGGCCTCTGATGCTCGGCCTTCACTTGCTAACAATTTGAACACTTAGCCACAAAGTCAGCCACACCCCTCTTCATACCATTCCACCAATAAATTTCCTTGAGATCGTGATACATTTTCGTAGAACCTGGGTGTACGGAATACCTGGAATTATGAGCCTCTGCCATCACCCTTTCCCGGAGATCATCCACATCTGGAACACATAACATTTCTTGACACCGCAGGACATCGTCATCATTGCCGAATGAGAATGCTAAAGTCTTGTGATTCAAAATTGCTTCCCTCAATAGTGACAATGCCAGATCCCGTGAATTGCTTTCCCTTGACTTCAGCTACAAGCGAAGATTATGCTCCATTACGCACCACGACATCCCCTTCGTCTGAGGTCGAAAGACAGACCCCCAAACTAGCCAACTGATGAACTTCCTGAGCCAAAATCCTCTGCCCGGCTTCCAAATGTGCCAAGCTACCCATGGATTTCCGACTAAGAGTGTTGGCTACCACATTCGCCTTCCCTGGGTGGTACAAAATATTCATATCATAGTCCTTGAGCAATTTTAACCACCTCCGCTGCCTTAAGTTCAACTCCTTCTGCTTGCATAAATACTGAAGACTCTTGTGGTCTGTAAACATGTCCACATGGACCCCATAAAGATAATGCCGCCAGATTTTTAATGCAAACACAACCGCCATGAGCTCCAAATCATGCGTTGGATAATTCTTCTCACGATTCTTGAGCTGCCTTGAAGCATACGCTATGACTTTACCACATTGCATTAACACACACCCCAAACCAACCCTCGAAGCATCACAATAAACCACAAATCTCTCTGAACCTTCTGGCAAGGTCAACACCGGTGCCGAAGTCAATCTCGACTTTAATTCCTGAAAACTCTTTTCACATGCATCTGACCACTGAAACTTAATTCCTTTTTGCGTCAGCTTAGTCAATGGGGAGGCGAGAGTAGAGAATCCCTCCACGAACCTCCGATAATACCTAGCTAGACCCAAGAAACTGCGAATCTCTGTTGGGGTTGTTGGCCTAGGCCAATCCTTTACCGCTGCAATCTTTTACGGATCAACCTGAATCCCTTCCCTGGAAACAACATGGACCAATAAAGTGACTGATTCTAGCCAAAACTCACATTTTGAAAACTTTGCATACATTTGGTGCTGATGAAGAGTCTGCAGAATTTCCCTGAGGTGATTAGCATGATCCTCCTGTCTCCGTGAATTAACAAGAATATCGTTAATGAAGACAATCACAAAGGAGTCGAGAAACAGTTTGAAAACCCGATTCATAAGGTCCATATAAGGTGTTGGGGCGTTGGTTAGCCCAAAAGACATTACCAGAAATTCAAAGTGCCATATCGAGTCCTGAAGGCAGTCTTAGGAATATCCTGCTCACTGATTTTTAACTGATGATACCCAGACCGCTAATCAATCTTTTGAGAAGAACTTAGCACCTTGCAACTAGTCGAACAAATCATCTATCTGAGGCAATAGATATTTATTTTTGATAGTGACCTTGTTGAGTTGCCGATAATCAATACACATCTGAAGTGATCCTTCTTTCTTTCTGACAAAAAGAACCGGTGCGGCCCAAGGAGACACACTTGGCCGAATGAAACCTTTTTCTAATAGATCTTTCAATTGTTCTTTCAACTCCCTTAATTTTGTTGGCGCCATCCTTTAAGGTGGAATAAATATTGGCCGTGTATCTGGCAACACATCAATCCCGAAGTCAATCTCTCTATCTAATGGAATCCCAAGAAGCTTGTCTATAATACTTCAAGAAACTCGTTCACAACCGGCACGGACTCGGGGGAAGGCACCCCTGAGGTGGTGTCCGCAACCCGAACCAAATGATAGATGCACCCTTTCCTGATCATCTTTTAGGCCTTAAGGTAGGAAATGAATCTACCTCTTGGCGCAACAGTATTTCCCTCCCACTTGATAATTGATTCATTAGGAAACTCGAGCCTCATAATTCTGGTTTGGCAGTCGAGTTTAGCAAAGCACGAATAGAGCCAATCCATCCCCATAATTACATCAAAATCTACCATTCCTAACTCAATAAGATCGGTCGTGGTATCCTGACCACGCACCGTGACAACACAATTTCTATAGACTCGTGCGGCTGTGATAGAATCACCAATCGGAGTCGACACAGAGAACAGCTCATGAAGTTGTTCGGGTTTTATCCCAAAACTTGAAGCAATAAATGGAGTAACATATGACAAGGAAGACCCGGTATCAATAAGAGCATAAACATCATGGTCATTTAGTTCAATTAGATCAATCCACATTTCCCTTTCATCACTTGTTACCTAACCCTTATCACTTAGATGCATTTACACATTTGGGTTTGTCATCATTCTTTCATATCAACATACTCAAGCATTTAACGAACCCTACACATGTTAAAGTAATCACATAGGTGTCACCTTTCACAATCTCAATTATCACGATAATCGACTAAGGCAAATCAGAGAATGCAATCTCACACCTCAACAAAATCAGGCAATCAATTCACATATACTCAGCAAGAAACTCACATCGAATGTTTGGACACCAATAAGGTGACTCTACGAAGATTAAAGTTAGCCATACATACTTCAAAGAGCTTTTCCTTAAGTTATATCGTACACCAACACCTCTAGCAATCACAATCTATAACGAGATAGCGGAAATTGATTAACAACTAGGACGATGACCCATGGAGTAACTCTCTTAGGAATTCCATCACACCCCTAACATGTGAAGTAGACTACAAGGTTTTAAAATGGCAATTTCTTCTTCCCTCACCCAAATTTGAACATGAACTACCCAAATTGGTTTTTTAATATCACACACTACAACTTAATCCCACATGCATGGCCTATTTCACTTTTTTATTTTCAAGACCCAACCTATGTGTGTTTTATTCTTACACACAATCTGGGAAAAGTGGGGAATTAGGGTGAAGACTTACCTCTTTGAGTGAAGAGGATGACAATAACTTGCTAATTTTCAGGCTTGAGTGATTTTGGAAAACCAAATTGGATGAGTTGAAACCTTCTCTCTCAAGAACTCCCTTCTTCTATCTCTATTTTTGGTCAGAAATTAGTTTAAAATGAGGGGAAGGGGTATTTTATAAAATAGGGGGTCGGGTTTAAATTTAGAAAATAGGAGCCCGACACAGGAATGCGGTCAAGAATGCGATCGCATTCCTGCTATGCGGTCCGCATTCCTGGCCGTATAGTTGGCCTTCAACTGGGCCAAACTGGGAACCACACTGCCCAAGTATGCAACCATTATACGGTCAGCATACCTATTATGCGATCGCATAGTGCGTCGTATAACCTCCCTCGCAAAAACCATGGGGAAAGAATGCGACAACTATACGGTCTGCATACCCAAAATGCGATCGCATTCCGGGTCACATAGTTATCCTCAAATTGGACAGTAGACTGTCCAGGTATGCGACCACTATGTGGTCCGCATACCTGTTACGCGGTCCGCATACCTGTTATGCGATCGCATAGTGCGTCACATAACGCACAATCTCTGGAAAATTTAATTTTTCAAGTATCGGGATACTTTTTACTCAAAATAGGACCGTTTTAAGAATTTCTACAGTTATAACAGCACAGGGACCAATTCAGGCATTATTTTAGACATAGAAATTTTACGGGTCTTTACATCAACACATACTCTGACTTTCCCATCTTTCTTTGGAACTGGCACAATATTGGTCAACCAAGTCAGGTACTCGACAACTCTAAGAACCTCGGCTTTGATTTGCTTGGTTAATTACTCTTTTATATTCAAACGCATATCCGGCTTGAATTGTTTGAGCTTCTGCTTTACTGGTGGACATGTAGGGTTAATGGGTAGCTTGTGAGCCACTATGGATGTGCTCAAACCCATCATATCATCGTAGGAGCATGCAAAGATATCTTCACATGCTTTTAGGAATCTGATGTACTCTTCTTTCTCGGGTGGTAATAGATGAATGCTTATACATGTTTCCTTGACCGTTTTGGAATCTCCTAAGTTAACTGCTTAATTTTCGTCCAAGTTAGACTTATGTTTGTTTTCAAAAAATTTCACTTCTCTGACAATTTCCTGAGGTATTATGTCATCTTCCAGATCCTCCGAATCACTATCCTTATGTTGCGTTATCTCATTACATGTCATAGTCACAGGTTCATCGGGATAGGTAATAATAATGCTGTAAAAAAAAGAAAAAATATAGAGAATAATAATAAATACAAACAGTAGTAATTAAAATCTTAAAAAAGGTCAACAAGTGCGGCTCGACGACTCGACGACTCGAGCAATTATTTCAAAATAAAATACTGAAAATGTCTCAAATGCTCAAAACTATTTTAAAATAATTGATGTTAATCTGCCAAGCTACCCAGGAACTCGACGGGGACCCCTGGTGCAGCAGTCCAGTTCTTGATAACAGCTCCTCTTTCCACGGTCTAAATGATAAGGTCCTCCTCCTCCTCAACTATCGCACTGCAATCCATGTCTTTTTCATCCTGAAATAACTTCTTCATGCCAGCTAAGACTTCATCTTCCTCCAATCCCCACATTATGTCTACTTGTTGGAATGCCTTACGTAGAGTTGGTATCGGTTTTCCCAATGGATAATAAGGACCACGCCATGGTGGTGACCAATCTTGGTGCCCTTTCCAAGTATATTCATACCCATGCCCGAAAGTTGTACCATGACACTTCGGTTGTACTGGTTTGGTGATCCCTTGGAAGTTTTTGCCGAGACCCTTGCCAGGTTCATACCCTTTCCATAGTAATATGCTTTCTATATTGTTACTCCACCATCGATCCTTTTCAATTGTGTTGACTCGCTCAATGCGATGATACGTCTCTCCACCCAGCTTCTTCATATTCCTAATGACTAGAACGACCTGATTGGTGTAGATGGTGTTACTTACATCCCCGTGGATAATCACTTCTTGATGATTCCAATCAAACTTCAAAGCCTGATACAGAGTAGAGGCCACTGCCCCCAACGGCATGTATCCAGGGTCGTCCCAACAATAGGTTATAGGTAGCAGATATCCAGCACTTGGAACTCGACATCAAACTAGGTCGGGCCCATCTGCAGGTTGAGGTTGATTTCTTCGATTGCAGCCCTTAGGGATCCATCAAATGCCTTCACATTCATGCTTCCCATACGTATCTCGTGCAAGACTTTACCCAACCTTTTTAGAGTAGTCAGTGGGCATATGTTGAGATTGGATCCTCCATCTATTAGGACCCTGGTAATGAACTTATCCTCCAGTCGCATTGTGACATGTAATGCCCTGTTTTGACTTAATCCCTCTGGTGGTAACTCATCTTCATGAAAGGTGATTTTGTGTATCTCCAATACCTGCCCGACCATATTATCCATCTCCCCACTAGTGATGTTGGTGGGTACATAAGCTTCACTCAGCACTTTTATCAAGGCATTCTTGTTTGTGTCAGAGTTTTGCAGCAGTGACAAGATGGATATCTAAGCGGGAGTTTTGTTCAGATGATCGACAACAGAGTATTCTCTTGCTTGTACTTTTCTTCAAAGGTCATCAATACCCGTCTCGACAATAAGCGGCTTAGATGCGGCTTCCTTGCTTGTTCCTCCCAAGTTTTCAGGTGTATAGACTCTGCCAGTTCCAGTCATGCCTTGTGCCGCACCTGTCTCTTCCATCTTTGCTTTCTCTTTTCTCCTTACTTCCGCAACATAGTCCCATGGGATGGCATCAGACTTGTAGGATGGTGTGGGATATACCATCACAATGAAGGGTGCGGTTACTTTGACTTCAAATGGTGCTTGGGTTTGTACCACAACTGGTGTAAGGGTGACCGGATATGTCTTAGGATTATCCCCTTCTCGAATGAGTCCAATTGACCCTTCCGCATCCCATTCTTTGTCAGTCTCTATCACATTCACTCCCTCACCTCTGTGATTCGGGACAGGATTGTTACGCACATTTGTTGCAGTTTCCTTTGCATGTATGGCCTTGTTGTCTATCAGTGTCTGAATCTTGTCTTTCAGTGTGCGAAACTCATCAATTATATGATCCTTCATGTCTGAATGATAGGCACATGTCTTATTCAGGTTAATTCACTGTGAAGAATTATCCATAGCAACGGCAGGGATGGGAGTGACATAACCAGCAACCTTCAATCTCTCATATAGTTGGTCTATAGGCTCAGTGATTGGGGTTTATTGTCTAGGTGGTCTGCGGTCGAAGTTTGGACATGGTTTTTGGTAGTTTTGGCGGGCGGTTGGAGGTGAATGGTAATATGCGGGTTGAGTGTTATAGGCGTGGTAGGTGGTAGAAGGTTGTTGGTATTTGGGGGGTGAAGGTTGATATGTGGGTGGAGGTATTTGGTATGTGAGAGGAGATTTAGGACCTTGGGCTACCATTACAGCACCTACTTCCTTTTTCTTTGAAATACCTCCCGATTGCAAGGCTTTATTTGTGGCCTGCAGTGCCTCAAAATTTGTCATCATTCCACTTTTGATCCCTTCTTCTATTCTTTCTCCTAGCTTGATGATGTCGGAGAATTTGTGGTTCTCAATAACCATCAACCTTTCATAATACTGCAGGTCTTGAACTCTAATGAAGAACTTGTTCATTTGTTCTTCTTCGAGCGCTGGCCTTACTTTCGCAGCCTCAGATCTCCACCGAGTAGCATATTCACGAAAAGTTTCTGTTGGTTTTTTCTTGAAGTTTTGTATGTAGAAAATATCTTGTGCATTCTCTGTGTTGAACCTGAATCTATCCATGAAGTCTAATGCCACACCTACCCAACTAACCCACTTCTTCGGGTTCTGGCTGATATACCAAGATAATGCATCCCTTATGAGGCTTCGAATGAACAATTTCATGCGGATTTGTTGATATTTGCCCACCCTAACAAGCTTGTCACAATATGTCCTCAGATACACTTTCAGATCACCATTTCCATCAAACATTTCAAATTTGGGAGGTTTGTAACCCTCCAACAATTCTACACCTGGCTGGATGCACAAATCTGCATAGTTTAAACCTTCAATGCCTTTACCACCTTCGACATTATGAACTCTGCCAGTGATCTTTTTGAGATCCTCCGCCATATTCTTAATGAGAAGGTCCTTCTTGGTCGATTATGGTATGTATAGGGTTTGTTGCGTGGTATGGGGTAAGGTTTCCACATATATTGGATTGCTTTGATGGACTCTGGGGATCTGGGTATAAGGGTGATCATTTGTTGAGTTTTTGGGATCAGGAGTAGGTTGTGGTACATTATGGGGAGTGTGATAAGCGGTAGTATGTGGGTATTGGGTTGTATGATGATGGTGTTGTTGAGGATTAGGTATTGGATAAGGATTAAGGTTTTGAGGAGGTGTGGGGTACTGGTGTGGTGCAGGAGGATTTGGTGGCGGGTTTTGGTTTTGTGAGTTTGGTGGTGGCGTTTGGTGAGAGAGGGGTTTGCCAAGTTTCGGACCTGCTCAAGTTCTCCTTGTAACTCCAAGATCTTTTGTTCCAGACATAAGACCAGTTCATTTTGTGCTAGAGTGTTTCGGCCATCTGAAGTTTCGACATTATCTGCCATGGTGGTGTTATCCTTTATAATACCACTCAGATAATCCATTTTCTCTTTTCCTTTGTTCTTCTTTTAGGATCTCTCAGTGGAGAAGGAGGTGGAGGACCTCTGGATCTAGTGTGATATGTTGACGATGCCAATATGCACGAACCAACCTTGGGGAATGGGAATAATCAAAAGAAAGAAAAAGCAAAAAAGGTAACCACGTTAGTAAGGGGTATTGAAAGAATGCTTGAAATATTAAACATGTTTTGCAAAATCATATAATAATTTGCGTCCTAATTTGAGGACCTCGTTGTTCCCAAGGTAGGCCTAAGCGACACATAGACTTGGAGAAAATTGATGCCAATAATTGTGTCATTTCATTAATATGAAAATGAGACAACCCTTCACTAAATGGAAAATAATAATAAAGTTACTAATGGCATTTAGCCTTATCACAATTAAAATCTAAAATTACGCTAGAAAATAATAAAAAAATGTTATTTTCTAGTCTACTTGGTCCCTGAAGGACCTTCTCCATGCTTGGATCTTTTGACTCCATCAATCAAGTTCCCCAAGTTGCGCATGTCCAATAATAAGTAAGCCTTTTCTAGATGCCCTCCTTCGTTTACATCCGTATTTTGACAATCTGCAAGCCTCTTTCTCATTTTTCCCTCAAGCTCCATCAATCCCTGTTCCAGATATTCCAACCTCTCTGTTGACTTAGTGACGATTCCCATCCATTCATTTATAGCCTCCATGTCCACTTTGTGTTGTTCCAGATGCCTAGCTTCAAACTCGAAAACCCTTTTGCAAAGTCTTCTATACTTTAATTGTGCCTCAGCATCATCATCAATGATCATGTTTTCCAGATTGATCCCTGGCTTGACGTCTCCTGCTATATCATGTACCAACCATGATGGATAAAAGTACACATGACCAGCATGATATTTGTCTTGCTCAATAATCTCTCTTTCCACGATGACCTTCTGGTTCCACATATATTGTGCCTCGAACTTAAAAGGAATGATGTCCCCTTTCAAATCTGCCTTGTATTGGACCATGTTGGAAACCCGAGGTATGACTTGTTTTCTTCCTACTTGTCTCATTACCCTTATAAGAGAATAAGGATAAATGTTTTGCAACCCAATCAGTATCAAATGAGTAGTATTACTTGACCTAATGATGAACTCTCTCCTAGGAAACCATTCAAACATCCAATGTACCTTCTCGTCTGTCAGATTGCTGAAGAAACGCACCCAACTTACAGCACTTCCAGGTTGTGCAAACCTGCCGATAAATGTCATTTACTTTGGATGGTGGTAAGCTATGTAGTCATTCAATGACCGTCGTAGAAGCTCTTGACGATATTCTCCCCTTTGAAAGTGTTCTGTCATCCAGACTTGCAGTAACAGATTACAACCTTCAAAATGCATGAACCCCTGCTTGCACCGATCTAGAGCGCGGTACAGTTCGGTTAGGATCATAGGGATGATGGTGTAGGTTTTCCCCTGGATGCCTTCCATTAAATTCCTTGCAAACATGGCTAAACGAGTGTCGATACTTCCCCTTTTCATTGGAAATATCAACAAACCCAAGAAGCAAATGATGAATACATAAACCCAACAGTACGTCCAACCTAGGGAAGTAATGGCAAGTTTCTCATGATGAAGACGGTACGACTTACTATGTCCATAATGCTCATAAAGAAACCCAAAAGGGATGTAGGATTTCCTTAAGCAAAGCAATTTTTCATTTTTCTTAAAGCCCAACATCTTTAGAAAATTGGGAGGGGTGCGATTCTCTGGTACTAGTAACCCCGGACTTTCCCATGGCAGCTTAGCAAAGGCTCCTATTCTTCTAAGAGAGGAATCATTTCTATGTCAACAAATCGGAAGATCGCTCTTTTCTCATCCCAGAACATAGTAGCGGCCTCAATCAGTGCCCTATTTGGTTGGATATTAAGAAAAGATGGAAGGTCACCAAGTACCATTCTCACATGATTCTTGTACCAAGGTTCAAGGTCTTTCCACCAGTCAAGTAGCAGAGGTGGGATGTTTTGGACCACGCCGAACTTGGTAACTTCATGCTTCATTTTCTGCAAACAAATAAAGTTAGCCCTTTCCCCCTCCAGATTCGACCACTTACACAATAATGATCAATATATTGGCACATTTTCTCCAAGTAATGCACATAACATGATGGTGTCCATTGGGATTATGGAAATCCCATCAGACTTTGGACAAGGCTTATCTTAGTGGATTATAACGTTAACAATGCTCTAACCCGTAATAGGTTTAATATTATGCATGTACATTTGACATTGGAGTAAGATTTCTAGAATGGTATAGACTGGTACTCTCAAGCGTACAACTTGAGAGGGTAAGGCACGGGACCGTCGACTGCACTGATGATCGACTAGTCTACCGCAAATAAGCTTTTCCGATTTAAAAAAGGTAATTTTGGAAGAGCGTGGACACTCATCAAGCGCCGCTATGTTGATAATTGACACGAGTGGAGTATGATGTAGAGCATGCTTTATGCAGAGATAATAACACGTTGTCAAGTATTTTCATGATAAAATATGTGAAAACAATAAATATAATAGCAAAATAAATATTGGAAGGAAAAGGAAAGAAAAAAAAAAGGAGGAAGTCAGTTTAGTTCATAGAATATATGCAAAGCAGGTAACGAAGTAGGCATGACATAGAAATTTTGACAAGATAAAGAGTGGTCATAGCAATTAGAGGTGAATAGGGGAAGGGATGTGCATGTCATAGCAAATCAGACAAACATAGGTGAGAAAGGTAAGGGATGTGCATGTCATAACAGGTTTAAATAAATAAAGGTGAATAGGGGGAGGGATGTACATGTCATAACAGATTTAAACAAATAAAAGTGAATAGGGGAATGAATGTGCATAAAGAAAGTAATCCACATAAGTCAGGTTCATTATGGTTAGAGCCTAAGTGTATCCCTAGCAGAGTCGCCATGTTTTTGCACCCCTTTTCCTCGTGAAATCGGGATTTGATGTGTGACAACATTTTTAAGGAAGAGATTAAAAGAGAAGAGTCTTTGCCTAATATTTTAAGGTGCATTAGGGAACCTATTATGCAAATAACTCTATTTTAACTATTTTGCGTTACCAAAGATCAGGTAAGGGCTCAAATTAGCTCGAAGAGAAGGTGTTAGGAACTCTTCGAGGTCCACAACTGTGGGTCCCGACCAAACTCAAGATCATATGGATTAGGATAAGTGATCAAATAACAATCGAAGTTCATTATAACACAATGAGAATTGGTACAACTCTTAAAGACTACAAGGATACAGCTATAATGGTCTATATTAAATGACTAAGTGTATAAAAGAAAGGGGGTCCAAAGTTATTTAGCCTAAAGGATCATCCCGTGCAACATAAATAATACTTCGCAACTCCTTTAGGTAGGAGTTGCTCGTATTATTCAGCGCGCACAGACTATCATCTCTTAGTACCCGATTATTATGTTGAAGTTGTTACCCAAAGCGTTCTAATTCAATTCTAAGTCGCGTCCTATGTGTGCACTACCCGTCCCATGCCTATGGTCCAGGAGGCATTGGACCTACTATTTGGGTGGTTCTAGACTTTACTTAGGTTGCTCAAAATGATAAAACTAAGCGACATTCAAAACAGATAAGACTTCAGGTAAAGACAATTAAAGGCTCAAGTTAACTTCCACACATAACACAAATGCACGCGAGCAGATTCATATCATAGGCAGTATACAGTTTAAGAATTAAGACAAATTAGAGTCATCAAGTTCTATAGACACCGCTTCTATGTGATTTTGATTTCAAGCATACAGGCAGTGATGCTGTTTTAGAACAGCGAATTTGCAGATTATAGGTACTACAAACCCTATAAGCATGATCTCTAAATTGTTTATGCAATGAGGCAGTAAAACCGTTTGAAAGCTCAAAATTACCCGCGTTTGATTTTACTGGAATACTTCCTAGGCGAGTAATAGTATCCTATAGGCAGGAGTTCTAAGAGTTGGCAATTGAAACTGGTTCTATATTATTCATCCTTATAGGCATGTTTTCTAGGCGAGCAATGTGATAGAAATAGTAATAACAGTAGCTAATTAATCAATTACGATCTTATAGACATGATATCTAAATGAATATTAATAGGAAAAGGTCTCTATCACTTAACGTGATTCTATAAGCATGATATCTAACACATGTCAATAGAGCAAATTGAGAAAATAACCAATGATGTTGCAATACAATAGGCAGCTAATAACGTATAGGAGTGGAGCATGTGAACAAAAAACAGGTCCTATAGGCATGATCTCTAACAAAGAAATAGAGCATATTGAGCAAAATGAAATATTTAGATCCTATATCCATGATTCTACCCTTTCATGCAAGCATTAGAATATACTCGTTTCCCCAATTTCACTAACACCCAATTGTTTGCTTACAAATTACTACAAGCACAAGAAGAAATGAAAATAAGCCTCAGTATTACAGCATTGAAATAACTAAAGGCCCAAGAAGAGATAACCCAAGACTGCCTGGGCCTTCAACAGGCTCACTCTTCATACAAACAGTAGAGGCAGATCCAGGTGCACCCCAAGCATCAGAGTATGCCAACTAAAAGGTTCAAGCTCAATATGGACCCGTACCAGGCCCGAATGGAGGACTCACTTACCCAGTTGTTGCAAAACTTAACTAAACAAATGACGAACTACTCTCAAATCCACACACTTAATTCTTAAAGCTATAATTAACAACAAATATAACTAGGACATATAGGATGTGTTACATGAGATATTGGCAAGAGAACAAGACATACATAAGGTGGTTTATGCTATGTTCAAAATGACAGGATCGAATAACTACTTCTAATAGAGTTTCAAAGCAAAGCATAGTTCAGCAATAGCCTGAAAGACTTCAGACAATTCACATAAGAATCTAACAGAGTCATAGGTAGGGACAAGGGGATGGAGTTTCCACATAAAAGTGTCTACTGTAAAAGAACCTAATGAAAATAGCATAACTAACAGGTTGATGGACATGGTCTACACAATCCTTAATTGAGCATGAAAAGTCATGAACATGCTAAATATCAGTCATAGCACAGTACCAGAATTCATAGTAGGCAAGGATACACCAAGTTCTAGATTACACATCGAAGAAAGCTGGATATTGCATTTTTGCCTTGTAGGATTTAGGAAGTACTAGCCAAGAATGGATCACACTTAAAAGTTTAAAAAATAGCAAGGAAGCATATTGGGCTAAACATTGCAACAATATGGTCACATGGAATGATCATGGGTCAATTTGTAGAGAAATAGTAGGTTATGAATAAAGGATTCAGCAGAAAGAGACTCGTTAAGGAAAATTCTAGGTAGGAACTAGTTCCCTAGGAGTTCAAGTACAAAGTTCAAGGTAAGGCATGAAAAAGGACTCATAACAAATAGTCCATAAACGAATACATGAACGTGATAGTCTCAACAAGCATAACAATCAGAAAATCTTCCACATTGAACACACTAAATGAACATACATAGACTTATACAGATTCTGATGAAGAATTATAGTAGAATTTTAAAAAGCAAGGTCAATACAGTGTCATATTGGTTCGTAAGAGTTCAAATAAAATACATATTTAGAAGCATGAACACAAGAAGGGAGAAAACATAATTGTGAGGGATTGAACACTTACCAGTTTGCAGAATTAATAACAAATAGAAGAGAATCACCAAGTTTCAATAGCAAAGTAGGAACAACAGCAAAAGAACTCCAAACCCTAGTGCGTTAGAGTTCACAGGAGCTTCGAACGAGCCCCGAGCAGTGCTCACACTAGGGAGATAGATAGAGAGAATTTTGATGTTCTTGGCTTTTCAGCTGGCCAAGAGCGATAGATTCAGAATATAGAGAACAAGTGAGAATGAGAGAATAGTTATTAAGGTCCGTCCTAGGGGAGTTGGGTGAGGGATTTTTATAGTGGTGGAAATTGAACAAACAAACATGGAAAACATTTAATCAAACACAATAAGGAAAGAAAATATCACATATAATCAATAATAGAACCGGCAAAGGAGAAATCAAAATTTCAAACCCTAGTTGGGTCCGATGGTCGTGAATCTTGTCGGAAATGTAAGAATCGTTCATTGCAGAGCATATATATATGAAACATCGGCCAGATCTTCACAAAATTAGAGCCAAATCAGGCCCGTCTTGAAAGATAGCCTTTACCATAGTTAGGTAAATACTAAGTAACACCATGAACGCGTGAGTAGTTGCAGAATATGGCAAGAGAATCACGAAAGGATTCCATATTAGGGCCAGAGTCTGAGAAGATTGAAGAGGCGGCTAGGATTTTTGAAGGGGGAGAGTTTGAGAGGTTCAAAGGGCGGCAGCATGGGGGAAATAGTCTCTAGGATTATGGGTTTACTGGATTTAAAAAGGGGAGATGGTTTGTGAGTCGTTGATCTCTGAGATCAACGAGGATTAAAAGGGGAGATGGGGCGGGTCACAAAAATGGGTCTCGTCCAGGTATAAAGAAGGGTGTGATGACCCAATTCTATTACCCATTCCATACTTCCGAGGCCTTGAAAACCTCATCTTTAGTTGCCTCGATTTGCATGCACAGTCCAGGCGCATAGCCGGACAGCTTAAATATGAAATTCTGTGAAAAATGCTAAAATTTGATATTAAAATGAGCAAATTTGACTTCGGTCAATATTTTGGGTAAACGGACCCGGACCCGTGATTTGACAGTCCCGAAGGGTCCGTAGGAAAATATAAGACTTGGGCGTATGCCCAGAATCGAATTCAGAGGTCCCAAGCCCGAGAAATGAATTTTTAAGTAAAATTATTTTTCTAAAATTTATAAAGAAAAGTGAAATGAAAATTGGTTAGAATGTGTTGGTATCGGACCTGTATTGTGGTTCCGGCGCCCGGTACAGGTCTGATATGTGGTTTAAGATATTTCTGTGAAGTTTGATTGAAATTGGACGTCGTTTGACATGGTTCGGACTTAAAACTCTAAATTTGAAAGTTTATGAAGTTTGAAGAAAAACTAGTGATTTTGAGGTTTGATTCGTTGTTTTGATGTTATATTGGCGATTTGATCGCACGGTTAAGTTCGTAGGATGTTGATGAGTTAGTACATGTGATTTTTTAGGAGCCTCGAGGGCTCGGGAGCGTTGCGGAGGTGTCTCGGAATGATTTTGAACTTAGGAAGATTGCTGGTTTTTGGCTTCAGCAGTTGCAGGTCCATTTGTTCTTTGCGTTCGCGATGCCTCTTCCGCATTTGCGAAGCTTTAAGATTTTCCTTCACCGCATTCGCGTCCGTACACACGCGATCGCGTAGGGTTATTTGACCCTGAGGGTTTAGCCCTCTTTTTCTCTTCGCGTTCGCGTACATTTGACCGCGATCGCGTAGCTTTGCAGGTCCCCTTCATTGCATTCGCGTGATGTCCCACGCGTTCGCGTAAGCCAACTTCTGGACCCCAGCCTTTTTACTCTTCGCGTTCGCGTTCGCGTTCGCGTTCGCGTTCTCCCTTCCACTAACGCGATGGTTTGCGCAGTTTACCCTTCGCGAACGCGACCTCCCTTCCGCAAATGCGAAGGGCAATTTTGCCCAGTCATATATAAATATTTCCAGAACCAGTAGCTACGGGATTTACATAAATCATAACGAACTTCTTCTTCTCCAAGGCCCTTAGGCGTCTATTGAATCCTTCCTTCACCAAAACTTCTTGGGTTAGTAAATTTTAACTCGTTTCCATCATTTTTTCATCTATATCTAATGAATTCCTAAGCCTAAAACATGCAAATTAGAGTAGAAAATTGGGAATTTGGGTAGAGTTAGGCCTTTTTGAATTTTTTTGATTTAGACCTCGTTTTGAGGTCGAATTTGAAAACAAATATATTCAGGCTCGTGGGTAAATGGGTGACATGGTTTTGGTCCGAGCCTCGTGTTTGGACCAAGCGGGCCCAGGGTCGAATTTTGTTATTTTGGAAGAATGCATGGAAATGGGTGATTAGGCTATGTAATTGAATCATTGAATCCTTATTGATATATTTGAGTTAATTATGTCTAGATAATACCATTCCGGAGTTGAATTCTAAAGGAAAGGTGGTGTTAGAAGGTAGATTGCTATATTTTGGACCCGAGGTAAGTGTTTGGTCTAACCTTAGCTTGAGGGATTAGGAGTTGAGTCTTAATTGCTACTTGCTAATTTTCGAGTACGATGTATAGGGATGGTGACGAGTATCTATACATTGGTGTCTAGAATGACC
This sequence comes from Nicotiana knightiana, assembly GCA_005239525.1. Lineage (NCBI taxonomy): Eukaryota > Viridiplantae > Streptophyta > Magnoliopsida > Solanales > Solanaceae > Nicotiana > Nicotiana knightiana. The sequence continues at coordinate 41,850 of ML408935.1, forward strand.
GTGAGTCTTTATATTGCGAATATTCTGAGTTTGTTGTAACTTCCATGCTTAATTGATGATTTCTATATGTTGTAAAGAGCATGTGAAGAGAATTGTGATCTTTAAACTTCGAGGAGCGTTGGCTCAAGTTGTAAAACGAATGGTGAAGATATATGAGATAACTGAATCCTTTGGAGCATTGGCTCAAGCAACAGAGTAAATTATGAAATGAAAGTGAAAGAAAGAGGAAGAGTTACTAAAATATACCCTTGCTGGGTCATTGATGCTTTAGTGATTATCTCCCTTGTTGGGATGTTGAGATTACTGTTATTGTTCCCTTGCCGGGATTCCTATTTTTATTTTATTTACTCCATTGCCCTTTGTTTGTGATTGTTGTTTGGATGAGGAAGAGTGTTAAAGCACGAAGGGTGATGTCGTGCACTGTTTGCTATTGTGAGGAAGAGTGTTAAAGCACGAAGGGTGATGCCGTGCATTGTTTGATATTGTGAGGAAAGAGTGTAAAGCACGAAGGGTGATGTCGTGCCATACGATGTACCATTCCGTACCGATATTCATTGATTATACTGTGAGGAAAGAGAGTAAAATCACGAAGGGTGATGCCGTGCCATGATTTACATTGATTACATTATACATTGCATAGTGAGGACGAGAGTAAAAGCATGAAGGGTGATGTCGTGCAAGTTTGTGAGTTCTGATCCTTATTGATATTCTGGCCTTGTTGTTCCTTTCTTTATTTGAGATTTCTTATATGAAACTGATATCACCCCACAGCATGTTCCCCTTCCTTTATTGATTGTTTTTCTCCCTGTATTTCTTTTCCGTTATATATATGTATATATATATATTTTTTTTTTTTATTTTTTTTTTTTATTCGAACTGCATGGGTTTATTTGGTAGTCTGGTTCTAGCCCCGTCACTACTTCGCCGAGGTTAGGCTAGTCACTTACCAGTACATGGGGTCGGTTGTACTGATGCTACACCTGCACTTCTTTATGTTGTGCAGATTATGCAGCCGGATCCAGAGGACATCATTAGTGGGAGTGACTTCCAGCTTATCCTAGAGGCTTCAAGGTATACCCGCTTGCGTTCGTGGGCCTTGGCGTCTCTCCCATCCCTATGTCTTCGCTTCTGTCTTGTTTTTCCTCTAGTTTCAGAGACAGTCATGTATCTCCTTTCAGACTTTGTATTTAGCACTCTTATAGACAGTTCGTGAGTTTGTGACTCCAGGTTTTTGGGAAAATTATGCTTCGATGTATCATGTTTTCTTTACTTAGTTTTGAACTATATTTTATTTCCGTTGTTAAGTTGTGAACTGCTTTAGCTTGTTCTATTGATTCGAGGTTATATGTTAGTTTAATCATACACGTTGGCTTGTCTAGCGGGTTCAACGTTAGACGCCATCACGGCCCGATGGTGGAATTTTGGGGCGTGACAAAGGGGTCGTTTGGTTTTGGCGTAAAGGGATTGGTCATGGATTTTTGTCGGTTTGGTCCGAAAAGTAGCTCAAAATTGGGCCAAATTTTATAATAAGAGATTAAAGGAAAATAATTTAATAAAATAGTTAACCAAAAATATAAAAAAAATACCATTTATGCGACTTAATAATTTAAAACAATAGTAGAAGATTATAAAAAATTATACCGACCTTGAATAAAATGACAAACGCAATAAATTAAAAAATATAGGATACTATTGCAAGGTTGTATAAATAGCCTAAAACTACTAATATAATTATATGAAAATAAAGTAAAAATATTTAAAACATATATATGAACGCAAATAATAATTTGGATGATTGAGTCATCACAAATTAATTTGAACAAATAATTAGTAAATATTCAAGTAATTTAAATGCTTAAAAATTAATTTTAAAGCTCTAAAAATTGGGAAAAGTTATAAAAAAATACTTGTATAAATATTATAAATTAAAGAATGACTCAAAATGACATTTTTAAAGTATACATACTATTTGAAAAAATGTGGGGGCAAAATTGGGTATCAATAGCAGCTGAATCTGCAACTACCACTGATGGCTCATCAGACTGGCCTACAGTAGTAGTTGACTTACCCTTGTTCTTCGAATTCCTTGTGTCCTTTAGAGAATACTAGGAGAAGGGCTTTTTGTCCCTAACCTTCGTATAAGCTCTTGGGCTCCACCCCCGCATCCGTGAGATACTCTGTGATAGTGTTGGGATACGGGTAGGAGCTCTTACCCTGCCTAACAACCAAAGACATATTGGACAACATGATGGCACCCATATTGATTGGATACCTGGCCATGATGGATACAACCAAGACTGCCCGAGGGACTGGGAGATTGTTTTCATTTTGGCTCGGGTTTATGCGACTGCATACAAATGTTTGCCACCCTTTTGCCTCAAAGTTGAGGGTGGCCCTCTAAATGGGAACCCATGTTGTGATCCATGGTGGTGGTGGTCCTTGATATGCTAAGATCTCATCTAACCAAGGGCAAGCCGCATCACAAATTGCAAACTTCTCTAAATATTGAACCGGATCTACCTTCTCGAACCCCAAATAGGTGTTCACGGTGCTCTGATCAAATCTAACTTTCAAATTTCTCACCTTAGTTACCTTAGTCCCCTTCTTCATGTTCTCCTTGGCATATAAGTCACAGACTAAGTGCTCCTTGGCATCCAGCACACTTTGGGACAACAACGTCCACCATTTTCTCTCCCTGAACTGCTTTGCCACATTCTGGTTGAACCTATCCAAGTCTTTCAAAAGAAACTGACGCTCAAGTGTGAGCGATCTCTCAGGCCACCACTCTGAAACATGGTAAAATCATTTAGGCTCATGAATCTATCTTCCCAAATCTCCTTCTTTTTCGGCCTCTCGAGGCCGACAACTCTAGTATCACCCTATCGGTCGTCATCCGGAATATCCTCATCATCATCAACTATAAGTGGTGCAGCGTGGGTATGAGTAGATGAGGGTTCTGAACCCTAGCTTCCAGAGAGTGGCCTTCATATGCTTCCCTAGACGGGATGTAAGAACTTGATTCAGAGGACTCTGTGGCCCTACCTCGCCCGGTGGTTGTCTTTTTAGTTATCCCTTTTTGCACAAAGAGTGGTTGGGTACCCCTGCCTCAGCCTCTGGAGGGTTCACCCCTCCCCTTTGATATATTGATGCGTCCTCTTTATCTAACCATTGTCTGCAATACATAGAAACAAGAGTCAGTTAAAGTTCAAATCCAGAATATAAACTAGTTGCAGACAAACAGTGTGCAGGATTGGGAAGTGCGGTCCGCACAATTTTGAGTGCGATCTCAGATGGGCTTGTGCGGACCGCACAATTTTGAAAGTGCGGCCGTAGTAGATGTTCTGCGCTACGCACAATTTTAAGTGCGACTGCACAATTCAAGTATGATCCGCACAATCTTGAGTGCGGACGCATAATTCAATCTAAAAAAGATATAATTCTCTGAAGTCTCAATCTGTGGCCGCACATACTTTTCTGCGATCGCGGTTCAATTTCTTCGAACCGCACAATCACGATACAAATTTGACCTATACTAAGATCTGTGAATCGCACAATTCAAAATCAGATGACAATTAACTTAGGGTTTTTTCATTCAATCACAAATTAGACATGGTATTGGCAATTTAGACATGATACACAGTTTACCCATCCCCCAATTAGCAAATAAGAAGTAAACCGCACAATTTAAGCTCATGTGATGATTAATTTTACATTTAGACCTAAAAATAACTAAACTAATTACGAACAAAATTAAGAAAATTGAAAAATCTAAAGATTGAATTGAACATACCAGTAGTGTAGTGATGCAGGGAAGAATCTAAGGTGATGAAGTGAGTGTGAGATGCTTGAATCAATTTGAGTGCACTCTGCTTGCCTTAGTGTCAAATGTTCATAGTGGTTAAAGTTTCACCAACGGTGAGGAGTCACTATTTATAGCTGACCGATTTAGGGTAAGGGTTCGAAGCTGAGTGCGGCCGCACAATTTTGTGTATGGTCCGCACTCCTTACCTATTACCATTCACCTTCTTTGTTGATATGCGGTCCGCACATTTTTGAGTGCGGCCGCAAATCGGCCATTTCTCTAACATGCAAACTTCAGAGAGTTTGCAATTTTGTGATCTCCAGTTGTGCATCCGCAGACTCCTTCTGCTATGGCCCTCAAGATTGTGCGCTCCGCACTTTTTCCATACTTAGCCATTTTTTTCTGAGCATAGTTCATGTAAATCACACTTATTCCTGCAAACACTTCAAAACCAGTTAGCACAAAACAAGACCTATATAAAGAAGAAGAAAAAGAAAAAAAGAAAAAGAAACATGGGTTGCCTCCCAAGAAGCGCCTGATTTAACGTTGCGACACAACGCAGATTACCATTAATCACTTGAAGTGAATCACAGCCACAACGTGGCCATCACCATCTTTTCCAAGATAATGCTTCACCTGGTGACCATTAACTATAAATACTTCATCATTTTATTCTTCAAGTCCAATGCACCAAAGGGTGTCACACTCACAACTTCAAATGGTCCACTCCATTTGGACTTCAACTTTCCCGGAAACATCCGTAGCCGAGAATTGAACAATAACACAAAATCACCTTCTTTAAACTCCTTGTTCCGAATGTACTTGTCATGGAGGTACTTCATATTCTCCTTGTATAAGGAAGAACTTGTATATGCATGGTACCGTAATTCATCTTGCTCATTCAATTGGGTCACTCTTAATTTGGCGGCAACATCCCACTCAAGATTTAGCTTCTTCAATTCCCACATGGCCTTTTGTTCAAGTTCCACCGGAAGGTGACAAGCTTTCCTGAACACCAACCGGTATGGATACATCCCAATCTGTTTTTTGTAAGCTGTCCTATAAGCCCATAGAGCATCATCAAGTTTCTTTGACCAATCCGTCCGGTTGGCATTCACTGTCTTTGACAAAATACTCTTGATCTCCTGGTTGGAAACTTCCACGTGCCCGCTTGCTTGAGGGTGATAGGGGGTCGTGACTTTCTAAGTTACACCATACTTGGTGAGTAAGGTATCGAAAGCTTTGTTGCAGAAGTGTGATACCCCATCACTTATGATGGCCCTTGGAGTACCAAATCTTGTAAAGATGTTCTTTTTTCAAAACTGCCACCACACTTCGAGCTTCATTGTTGGGTAGAGCAATGGCCTCAACCCATTTTGAAACATAGTCCACAGCTACCTAAATATAGGTGTTCTCACAAGATCTAACGAATGGTCCCATGAAATCAAGGCCCCACACATTGAAAATATCAATTTCCAAGATGGTGGTGAGGTGCATCTCATTTTTCTTTGAAATCCTACCGGCCCTTTGACATTCATCACAATGCTTGACTAGATCACTTGCGTCCTTGCAGAGAGTAGGCCAATAGAATCCACAACTCAACACTTTTGTCACCGTTCTTGCTCCAACATGGTGACAACCATATGGTGAAGAGTGGAAATCCCCAAGAATTTCAACGTGTTCCTCCTCCGGCACACACTTTCTAATCACACCATCGGTACAAATCCAGAAGAGGTACGGTTCATCCCAATAGTAGTCAAGGCAATCTTGTTTGAGTCTCTTCCTTTGGTTTGAAGAGAACTCATTGGGTACAATACCACTCACAAGATAATTTGCTAAGTCAGCGAACCATGGCATCTCGGTCATTGAAATGGCTAGAAGTTACTCATCGGAGAAGGAGTCATTGATTTCAAGGCCGTCATGTGGACAACCCTCCTCCTCCAAGCGAGACAAGTGGTCTGCCACATGGTTTTCACTGCCTTTGCGGTCTTGGATTTCTAGATAGAAATCCTGCAATAAAAGCACCTATCTCATTAACCGCAACTTTGAATCTCTCTTTATCATTAGGTACCAAAGTGTCACATGATCCGTGTGGACAATCACCTTTGTACCCATCAAGTACGGGTGGAACTTCTCCATAGCAAAAACAATAGCAAGGAGCTCTTTTTTGGTCACCGTGTAATTGACTTGGGCATCATTCATGGTCTTACTAGCATAGCAGACCGGATTGAAGATATTGTTGATACATTTCCCCAAAATTGCTCTGACCGCCACATCACTAGTGTCACACATGAGCTCAAAAGGCAAGCTCCAATTCGAGGGTGATAATAGGAGTAGTTGTCAATTTGAAATTGAGCAATTCAAATGCCTTCATACAACCTTCATTGTAATGGAATTTGGCATGTTTCTTCAAAATCTTACACAAGGGTTTTACCACTTTGGAAAAATCCTTGATGAAACGACGGTAGAACCCCGCATGACCCAAGAAACTCCTCACTCCCTTCACGGATGTTGGATGTGGAAGTTTAGAAATCACCTCTATTTTTGCCTTGTCGACCTCAATGTCATTATTTGAAATTGTGGCCAAGGGCAATGACTTCCTCAACCATGAAACGACATTTCTCCCAATTCAACACCAAGTTCGTCTCTTCACATCTTGCCAAGACCTTATCCAAATTTTTCGAACAATCATCAAAAGAATTCCCGACCAAAGAAAATTCATCCATGAAGACTTCAAGGAAATCCTCCACCATGTTCGTGAAGATAGACATCATACACCGTTGAAAAGTCGTTGGTTCATTGCATAACCCAAATGGCATCCGCGAGAATGCGAAAGTGCCATAAGGAAACGTGCCGCAAGTGCCATAAGGAAACGTGAAAGTAGTCTTCTCTTGATCTTCCGGATCTATAAGAATTTGATTGTAGCCGGAACACCCATCAAGAAAACAATAGAAAGCATGGCCGGCTAACCTATCAAGCATTTGATCTAGGAAAGGAAGTGGGAAATGATCCTTCCTTGTGACTTTGTTGAGCTTGCGATAGTCCATACATACTCTCCACCCAGTCATTGTTCTTGTAGGAATCAACTCATTCTTGTCATTAGTGACCACCATCATGCCCCCTTTCTTTGGGAAACATTGCACCGGAGACGTCCATGAACTATCAGAAATAGGGTAAACAACCCCGGCATCCAACCACTTTATGATCTCTTTTTTGACCACCTCTTGCATTGCTTCATTTAGCCTCCTTTGATATTCAATGAAGGGCTTGGAATCCTCCTCCAAAATAATCTTTGCATGAAAAATGCGGGGCTTATCCCCCGAATATCCATCAATGTCCATCTGATAGACTTATTCCTTTTTTGTAGCACCGCCAAAGTAGAGTCTACCTACACGTTAATCAAACAAGAGAAAAGAATAACCGGTAAAGTAGAACAAGGGCCAAGGAATTCATATCTAAGATGCGGAGGCAATGGCTTTAACTCCAAAGTGGAGGCTCCTCGATTGAGGGCTTTGTTGGAGGAGTCTTTCGATTTTCAATATCCAAGGACAATTTGCGGGGTTCATAAGTGTACGGCCCCATTCCTTGCAATGAATTCACACATTCCATGCAACCATCCTTCTCGTCATCATCAAGGTTAATAAAAACGGCCTCCAAAGTATCGTCAACATTCATTGTGGCACTAGTATCATCAATAATTATATCGGTCACCAAGTCCACAAATGAACAAACTTGCATTGTTATTCGGTTGCCTCGTAGATTTGCACACATGGAAAACCACATTTTCATCACCCACCCGAAAAGTGAGCTCATCGGCTTCCACTTCAACAAGAGTCTTTCCCGTAGCAAGGAAAGGTCTACCCAGAATAATCGGCACCTCATAGTCCATTTCACAATCAAGAATCACAAAGTTCATCGGGAGGATAAATTTATCAACACAAACCAACACATCATCAATAATACCCAATGGTCTCTTCATAGTACGATCTGCCATTTGTAATATCATAGATGTGGGTCTTGGTTTCCCAATTCCCAAAGTCTTGAAAACTGAATAGGACATCAAATTGATACTCGCCCCAAGATCACAAAGAGCTTTAGCAAAGTCGGCGCTTCCAATAGTACAAGGGATTGTGAAAGCGTCGGGATCTTCCAATTTAGGAGCAATTGAGTTCACAATTGCACTCACTTGATGAGCCATCTTTATAGTTTCACAATTCATCAACCGCTTCTTTGTCACCAATTCCTTCATGAACTTTGCATAACCGAGCATTTTCTCCAAAGCCTCAACCAATGGCAAATTAATAGATAGGATTTTCAGTGTGTCAATGAACTTTTTGAATTGATTCTCACCATTTTGCTTGGCAAGCCTTTGAGGGTATGGATAGGAGGCCTTGGCATTGGTGCCTTAACCTTTGTCACTACCGGTTACGGTATGTCAACAATGTGCTCCCTCGACAGGTTCACTTTCTCTTGAGTATCCTCCACATTGTCATCAATATCAATTCTTACTTCTTCATTTGCTTGCACCACATTGTTTGGAATCTCATCTTCTTGTATCACATTCTCATCATCCACAATTTTTCTTTGGCTTGAGGTGGGAGCATCCCCACCTTTTCCACCCCTTGTAGTCACGGCCATGGCATGTCCCATGTTGTTCCCGCCATTTGGGTTCACCACCGTGTCACTTGGTTGTTCCCCCTTAGGATGAGTGTTTTAAGCTTGCAAGATTTACCGCAATTGAACTTCCAAATTGCGAATTGAAGTGTTGTGAGAGGCCAGTTGAGTATCGGAGTCGGCATTGTTCTCCATCATTTGTTTGAACATGTTCTCAATTTTCCCCATCTCATTGTTGGAAGATCTTGGACCATGGGAAGGATAAGGAGGCGGGTTGCTCGGTTGTTGATACATCGGGAGCCTTTGAAAGCCCGACCCCCGATTCCCTTGGTTATTGTTCCATTCCCCTTTGTTCTTGCCTCCCCAATATCCTTGATTATTGCCACTCCAATTGCCTTGGTTATTTTGACCATTGTAATTTCCTTGATTGTCTTGATTGTTCCAATTACCTTGGTTGTTACCACAATTCCAATTGCCTTGGTTGCTAGAATTCCAATTCCCTTGATTATCTTGAGATCACCATTGTTGTTGATTCGGCCTTGACAATTGTTTCTTTGACCTTGTAAGTTGTTCACATATTGTACTTCCTCCTCTTGTTCACTGTAAGATTCATCTTGATCTAACCTACCATCTTCTTGTACATATTGTTCCGCACGGTTTTGCACTTGTTGGCTCTTTTGCCTTCTTTTGTTTACCATCATATTTACTCCCTCCATTAAATTGACTTGATTAGGACCTTGAACTTGTTGAAGTTGAGCCTTGGCTAATTGATTCATTGTGGTGGTCAACTCGGCAATTGCTTGCCCATGATCATGCAACTCTTTATGTATGTGAATCGCATTTCGATCACCTTGAGGAACGTTTGCTCTACTTTTCCATGTCGATGAAGTATTCGCCACTTCATCTAAGATCTCACAAGCTTCCTCATATGGTGTTGTCATAAAATTTCCACCAGCAAGTTAGTTGACAGCGCATTGATTGGTAGTATTGATCCCCCTATAGAAATTTTGTTGAATCATAGCCTCCGTCATGTCATTGTTTGGGCACTCTTTCACCATAATTTGGCACCTCTGTCATATCTCATCCAAAGACTCATTGGGTTCTTGTTTGAATTCTAGAATCTCTTCGCTAAGAGTAGCCATATGCCTGGGAGAAAAGAACTTGGAAATAAATTTCTCCGCCAGTTCATCTCATGTACGGATGGAATGGATTGGCGACTTTTCTAACCAATCTAATACTTTCCCTCGTAGAGAGAAAGGAAATAGCCTCAACCTTAAAGCATCCTCGGAGATGTTTGTTTGTTTACTCCCCCAGCAAATGTCCACAAAACCCCTCAAGTGTTTGTATGAATTTTGATTCGAAACCCCGGTGAAGAATCCCCCCTTGCTCTAGCAATGTGAGCATAACATTAGTGATATAAAAGTTTCCCACCCTAATGTGGGGCGGGATTATGGCAGTTGCATATCCTTCATTCGGCAACATCAGGTGTGGAGCCGCTCTTGGTGGAGGTGGGGGAGGAACGGGAACATTTTCTTGAGGCGGTCGACCTCGTCTATTTTCTTGAGGTTCAAGAGGAACCTCTTCAACTTGTTCATCATCCACGTCATTCCCCAATGGCATATTTCTGAGAGGATCATTGTTTTTGAGAGACATTATTTCAACTACAATTGTTTCACAAAAATATTAGTAACACGGAAGGAAAGGAAGACAAGTCACACACAACCAAATATATTGCTAAATCCGTTTTTAGCTCCCCGGCAACGGCTCCAAAAATTGATCTCGTCCAAGTCACACCTCTATTCGGGGTTGTGAAATGGTAGATAGCAATAATAATACCCAACAAGGAGTCGGGATCAAATCCACAGGGAGCTTAGAGGGTATTAATAGTATATATTTGGGTTGAGCGCGTGAAGTATATTGATTGCACTTCCACAAATGTTGTTTTGATTTTACTTCTAAAACTACACTAAGGTTTGCGATTCTAAAATATGAAACTAGAGAATAATGTTTTTGTTGTTGTTTTCCAAATATGTAAAAGGATTAGGGTTGTGACTTCCACCTATGTGTTTGCCTAGCGGGTTGTAAACTTTAAAGCGTGTTTCATTGGTCGGGGTGTATTATAGCAATCAACACTCAATACCTCTCGGTAAGAGAGTGGTTTTGCCCAATTTGGCTTTCTCGAGTCCAAATGGGTATTGAACAATACAGTTGATAAAATAATCAAGTCGGGTTTTACAATCTCTAGATTCAATCCTTTAATTGGGACTATCAATCTCTTGATTTCATCCCAAATTTTTGTTAACCAAGTTTCCTAGACTAAGTCTCCCTTTCTCAAGAAGAGAATAAGTCAAATAGGGATGAAAAAATATTTGCAACCATTAATTCTACAACTATAAGAAATAACAAGGCTAAACAATAAACACCGAACCATAAACAATTCATAAATCAAACACCCATTAGGTTCACACATTAGGGTTGGGTCACAACCCTAGCTAAAATCTAGCTACTCATATTGGATATTGAAGAAAATAAAGAAGAAAATGTGATAAAACTCATATTGTAAGATTAATAAATGAAAATCCAATGTAAAATCACCAATATAAGCTAAAGTTGCCTAAAAGGGTAAAGAAAAAAGGCTACAGAACTTGTGATTTTCAAAACATGACCTAATTTCGTGAAAGAAGTCTATTTATACACAGCTGGAATTTTCAGACAAATTCCCTCTCGGAGGTTTTGCGGCCGCACAATTCTGTGTGCGGTTCACACTTTTCTTCAGCTCTTGACAAGAGTGGATTCTATGGCCGCACAATTCTGGATTTCAGCTACATCTCTTGAGTTCTACGGACCGCACAATTATGGGTGCGGGTGCACTGGCCTCTTCTGCGGACCGCACATTTCCTGAGTGCGGTCCGTATTTCTTGTTGGGCTGGAAATTGATCTCTCTGAACTTTGACTTATGCGGCCGCACAATTATTGTTTGGTCCACACTTTTCACTGAGGCTCTGCATATTTTCATTCACATTCTGTGGCTGCAGATAGAATTCTGCGGTCCGCACTTCAGCTTCTATGCCTGATTTTTGTCCTTGTTCAGATCACTCCTTCTTGAGTTGGATTTCATCGTAGTGGCTCATTTTTCTAAAACTCCTGCACGTAAGGATATTTCATCAGCTTTCCGGAATACCTTTAAATATTTTGAACTAAAATGAAAGTCAAAAGGAGCTAATAAGTAGTCAAAATCTTCACTTATCAAAATCCAAGGGGATTTCCGCGGTAAAGGTTCAGTGGAGGGGCCGACCAGTCGAGGAGGCGACTTGGGAGTCCGAGGAGGACATATGGAGCAGATATCCACATTTATTTAGCAGACCAGGTATGATTCTAGACCCGTTTGACCACGAACATTTGTTTAAGAGGTGGAGAATGTAACGACCCGACCAGTTGTTTTGCTTTTTAAAAACTTGTTCCCCTAAATAAGACTCCCCATATGTACTTTTCTGGTTTTAAGACTTGGGGGGATGGTTAGTTCGGGATTGGAGAGTTCGGGTTGAAATCAAAACACTTGGTTCCTTAATTTGGCCTTAAAAAGCTAAGTTTGACTTCGGTCAACGTTTTGAGTAAACGACCTCAAAATTGGGGTTTGGCGGTTCCAATAGGTTCATATGATGATTTCGGACTTGGGAGTATGTTGCGATCGGGTTTTGGATGACCCGGGAGCGTTTCGGCTACTAATATTGAAAGTTGGTTCTTGAAGGTTTTTGAAGTTCTTTAAACTTGGTTTGGAGTAGGTTTTGGTGATATCGAGGTCCAAATAGAATTCTGAGACTAGGAATAGTTCCATAATGGCATTTAAGACCTACATGTAAATTTGGCGTCATTCCGAGTTGATTTTATAGGAATTGGACGTGTGGAAGTATTTTTAGAAGTTTTGAGTTCATGAGTTAATCCATGCATTTTGGCATCTCATTCGGGTTTTTTATGTTATTTCAGTATTTTGATCACTCGAGTGAGTTTGTACGATATTATTAGACTTGTGTGGGTGATTGGTATGGAGCCTTGAGGGCTCGGGTAAGTTTCAGACGTTCGGGAGGATGAGAACACTTTAGTTTTCTGGTGTTTCTTGGCAGCTGTTGCAGGTCTCGCAAATGTGAGAATTTGTTCGCATTTGCACACATCGGATTTGCGAGGAAGGCTTCGCAATTGCAAAGGAGCCTGAGCTGGGCAGTGTTTGCATTTGCGACACTTTGATCGCATTTGCGACAGAAGAGCTCGCATTTAAGAAACCCCCTATCGCATTTTCGACCTTGGCAGTGGGAGCCCAAGTTCGCATTTGCGACCTTTGCATTTGTGAACCAGGTGTTGCAAATGCGACATCAGACCTGTGCACAACTTATTAAATGCGGGACTAAGACCATTTAGCTCATTTTCTTTCATCTCTTGGTCGATTTTTGGAGCTTTTGGAAAAGGGTTTTCACCTAGCACTTTGAGGTAAGTAATTTCTACACAACATGAGTTAAATACATAGATTATGGGTAGATTAACATGTAAAAATTGGTGAAATCAAGGGTTTAGATGAAAACCTAGGTTTTGAGAAAAAATGGGCACGAAAATGGTTATGGAATTTGATGAAAAACATATATTTGACTTCATGAGGTTATGGGTAACAATTTTCTTCGAAAATTTTCGGAATTCAGACACGTGGGCCCGGGGAAAAATTTTGGGAATTCTTCAATAGGGGTTGGGTAATCACTTTAATAGTTGGGACATGAATTTTTGAGTATAAATTGACTATCTTATATACCATTTGACTAATTTCGAGTCGTTTAGAACCAAATTAGGGATTTGAGCACAATCTTGGATCAGAAAATAGGCTTTGAGACAAGGTAAGTCTCTTTTCTAACCTTGTAAGAGGGAATTAACCCCATAGGTGAACTTAATTAATATGTATTTCTAATTATGAGGGCTACGTACGCACGAGGTGACAAGAGTCCGTACGTAGCAATTATTCATGCTTATGTCCGGGTATTTTTAGGTTCACCCCATGGTTTGTTGATATCATTATTTGATTATGCTTACTAATTTCCTTTAATAGAGTGGAGAATGAGTATTTCCAGTTGTTAAAAGTTTCTGTTGAATTCTTTATTTTGGAAAGAATCGAGGGATATTATTGTAACTTGAGAAATTTATATTCAACCGCATCGCAAGTATTTTTCACAAGCGGGGTAACTCTTCCACTACTCTTATGGAAGTCGGTCGTTCGCTTCGGCAGGTTAATAGATGCATCTATGGTTCGGGTCGTTTGAGCATCGGTAGTGCACACAGTTTATGTATATGTATATTTGGATCGGGGCATATGTCATCGGCATAATTCATGCATAATAATAACACTGAAAGTCCCAATATATTTTATATAAATTCATTGGCTTGCAAAAATTACAAATTTAAATGAGGGAAATGACTTGGTTCTTACTAAAGGTGAAATGATTGCTTATTTATTTCTTACTTTGAGTTCCATTGTCATTTATGATTATCATGTTTAATTAGAATTTCATACTGTTATATTGTTGGACCATAGTAAGTGTCGACGTCGACCTCTTGTCACTACTTCTTTGAGCCTAAACTAGATACTTACTAGGTACATGTTATTTATGTACTCACGCTACACTTTTGCACTTAAAATATGCATGATCTGAGGCAGGTGCATCTGGATACCAGTCCAGCGCGCACGCTTGATTATCACTTCGAGACTTCATGGTGAGTTGTTCCGAGTCGTCTTGCAGCAGCCATAGACTTTCTTTTGCTAATATTTTTTCTGTCTATTTCTTCTCAGATAGTGGACTAGTATTCATTTTTGTATATTCTACTAGGATGCTCATATACTTGTGACACCAGATCTTGGCACACACTAGTAGAGTTGTAATTTTGATTTTGTTTTATGATTATGATCGCACTCAGTTGCTTTCGTATTATTTGTTTTAAATCTATTATTTCTTAAATCCTTTTTAATTTGAGAAAAGTTTAATTACTTGGAATAGTTTATTAAAAGGAGGAAATCACGTGGCTAGTTCACAGTTGGCTTGCCTAGCGGCAGCGTTAGACGCCATCACGGTCTATTATAAATTTGGGTCGTGACAGGGAGTTTTCTTATTTATTGTAAATCAGATCGAAGATTAATATTGATATTAGTAGACTTTAGCTTTGTGGAGACCTTATAAGGTTCTATTTGGGGTTTGACCTTTTTGTTCTACCTTGAACCATTACTTAGATGTCTTCAATTGTAAGATTCCTTGTTTGAGTTCTCTCCCTTATGTTCTTATTCTTCTTCTTCTCCGTCTATATATGATTCCCTGGTTCAAGTCTCAAATACTTGAATTTGTGTTTTTTTCTTCAAAGAATCAATCAATTCCTCTTTCAATCTTCTAATTTAAAGTCTTTCACTATCTGTGATCTTATCAAAATCTTTGCTCAAAATCAGTCCACATATCTATTGTTATTCCAGAATAGATTACAAATTTAGCAATCTCTTTTGATAAAGTTCAGCAATCAAGAAGTTTCCACGTTGTTGCATCAGTTCCATTGGTAAAAATTCCTTTGAAGTGATTGCTGGAGCTACACAAGTCCCATTTATGAATCTTAATTGGTTCTTGATGACAAGGCTATGATCATATATCTATGCCATGAAAACCTTTGCTAACAAAGTGGGTGTTCACCAGATTCATTCTTAGTGCACCAGATGAGTGTAAACAATAGGCATGATTGAAGTCATACCGAGTTTCAGTTTCAGCTCTAGTTTCGGATTTATCCGGTATGATTCGTTTACGAGATAAAGAAGAAGAGGGCAAAGGAAAGATGAAGATAAGCAAGAAAATTCTCGAAGCTCTGATACCATATTAGATTTAGAGATGAAAGTTTCAAAAAAAAAATTATTCTAGTTGTATTGATTCTGTACAGTGCCTTTGGTTTTATACGTAAAGAAAATATTGAATTTGCACTTGTCATATTTTTATTCACTACAATCTTACGAATATAACTAACTAATATTCTTTCTACATGGCAAAAAATATTCAACACGACTGGTCTATGTTACATCTGGACGACCACAATCCAATCCAACATAAAAATCATTACCGTCATGATTGCTCCATGTGTCTCGGTCTTTATATGAGAAGACTGAGTTTGACCGAAAAATATAGGGTCCAAATAGTTGGACATAACTTTACTCTTTTGATTCGATAAACATAAAACTTTCTTCAATAGCCTCCATAATTTTCTTTACTTTGTCAAATTCACACTAAGAATTGAAAACATTGTGATGCTCAACAAGTTTGAGTTTTAAAAATAAAAAAATCTAGTAGGAAGCATTTTTTTAAAAATTTTAATGGACCTAAAGTGTGACAGTAATTTAAAGTGGAATTTTAAGAAACCATTATTGCTTAGTGCCTATTAACTTCCTATAGCTACCATATACATAATTACTTCTTATAGCTACTATTCAGTTGTTCCGGTAGTGTATTCATTGTATTGGCGTTGTTGTATCCATTAATACATCAGCAAAAAACGCCTAACAATCAGGGTAGTCCAGTTGTACGCGCATGTATTCACATGTATTCGCATCATGTATTCATGAATACAACGGTGAAAAGCGCCTAAAATCAAGGCAGTCCAGCTTGCGCATGTATCCGCCCTGCTGCAGTAAAAAATGCCTAAAATTAGGGCAGTTCGGTTGTACGCGCATGTATTTGCGCTATGTATTGATGAATACAATAGTAAAAAATGCCTAAAACTGGGACAGTTCAGTTGTATGTGCATGTATTCACATGTATTCTCGTCATGTATTCATGAATACAGTAACGACAATCACCTTAAAAATAAGTATGTACAGTGTCTAAGAGAGAGGAAAAACATAAATAGCGTATTCCATGCCTCAATTGTAGTATATACCCTAAATACTTATTTTACAATAAAATATAAAAAATAATTATAAAAAATAATATTTTAAAATAATTTTAATTTATAATAAATAAGGTGTATACCTTTGCTCTAGCAAGTAAAATTTCCTAATTTAAATGAGCGGGGGATCATAGCAAATAAGCAAATCAAAAAAATTGCATAGCAAGAAGTGGGACCCGCTTGGGTGCGTGATTGAACCCACAAAGTCAAATAGAGCAGCGTTTGGACTTTGGATACTGAAAATTACCCAAAACTGCTTACATGCAGGGAAAATTTCCCCTTTCTGTATCTAAGCTGGCACTCTCTCCTCTATCGGGCCGGATCTTAACCCATTTAACACAAAAAAATCTCTCTAATCTCTATAGCTAGCTCAGTGAACCAGATCCCTAATTCACTCAAGATGAAAAATCCACAGAAAACTGCACCAATTTCATAGCAATAACAGCAAATATATGCTGCTTTTTCTCATCAAAATCTAATCTTGGCGCAAGGTCTCTCTCTCTCTTTCCTGTTTTGTTTACTTTGTTGCTTTGAACAGTTAAACCAAAACCCTAATTTATTACTCTCAAAAAATGGTTCTAAATTATGGATTTTGAGCTAATTATCTTAATTGATTCTCATCTAGGCTCACAATATTCGTGGCCCTTTTGGTTTTCTCCTTTTCTTTTGATAAATTGTTGATTTTTATTCTTAATGCGATTTACCCTAAAAAAGATTGCACCTTTCTTAGGATCCTGCGTCAATTGCTCTTGTTTTGATTTATTATTGTATATATCATTTGGGTTTTCAATTTTTTTTGTCTTCTGGCCTGATAAAGTTAGGTTTTCTGCTCAAATTTAGCTGCTTGAATTTGGGGTTGATTTTCTGAGTGGAATAGTAGTATAAGTTTTTGGATGAAGGTGAAGATTGAGGGTTTTTATTAAATTGATTAGGAGAAAGAGGAGTCTCGATTTTCATTTGGTATAGTGAGAAAGGTTGGATATTTCGCCTCGTTTAGCGTGGAAATTGGAGGTTTTTGTGTTAGGAGTACTGGTTGAATTTCCATGGGGGACGGTACGCCTAATGCGATGAATCTTGATCTGAATTTGGGACCTGTTGAAAGTCCTAATGATGATTCAGAGCCTGTTCCTGCATCATTTCCCATTGAGGATATGAATTTGGAGGACTTGTTAGATGGTTATCGATTTAGGGAAGTTGTTAGGCAAAGGAGGAGCAGATGGCGGTCAGTTTTGAGAAATATTCCGGTCCCTGCAGAAGCTAGAAATATTGCAATGGAATTCATTGGTAGGAGTGAATCACAGACAGGTGATGCTAGTGTTGTTACTGAGAAGAGATCCTCTGAGGTGACAGAGATTTTGGGGAAAAAGGAAGATAATGAAAAGGGTAATAGCGAGGAAGGAAGTTTCTTTGATTGCAATATATGCCTGGACTTGTCCAAAGAACCTGTTGTGACTTGTTGTGGTCACTTGTTTTGTTGGGCTTGTCTTTATCGATGGTTGCATCTCCATTCGGATGCAAAGGAATGCCCTGTTTGTAAAGGGGAAGTGACTATGAAGAATGTAATTCCAATTTATGGCCGTGGAACTAATGTACCTGAGCCTGAAGAGGATTCAACTCTGAAAATCCCTCATAGGCCTCAAGCAAGACGTGTCGAGAGCTGGAGGCAAACTATTCAAAGGACAGCGTTCACCATTCCAATGGAAGAAATGATTCGCCGTCTTGGCCATAGATTTGATTTGTCTCAGCTGCAGCAGCAGAATCCTGAAGGTTCTCATGAATCACCTGAGCGAAGCAGCTCATTGCTCAACCGTATTCTTACTTCCAGGGGAATGCGCAGAGAACAGAATCCTGTGCTGCCTTCGGATGATGTGGTTGACTTGACACAAACCAGTCCTACTAACTCAGATGTGTGGGAAAATCGTCGTCTTTCCACTCTGTTACTCCATAGATCAAATTCACATCGAGCTGCTAATTTTGCCGATCTTGGTTCTGTCTTTGGTTCTGCTGGAAGGGTGGTTGAGCCATACTTCCGTAGTAACAATGTGGAGAGGAATCAGGAGCAGCCTCTGCCAGTGGATGATAGAGATTCTGTTTCGAGCATTGCCGCTGGTATACACTCAGAGAGTCAGACAATGGATACTGCTGCTGAAATAGATTCTAGGGTGTCCCTCTCTACATCATCTTCCAGAAGAAGAAATGATACTTCCAGAGTTTCAGATGTGGATAGTGGAGATTCACGTCCACATAGGAGGAGGAGGCTAAACTGATTTGCATTCTTAGCATTTTCAATCTTCCAAGCATGCCTTAACCCCACCTCCCCCGTATTGCGTTGATATTTCTGAGCTTTTATTTAGGCATATCAGTAGGAAATGTACTTTCAAGAGTTTCATAAGAACCTTTTCATGTTCTCTACCTGGCTGGTTCAAGCTTTCCAGTTGCAAGTCATTTGCAAAAAAAAAAAAAAAAAAAATTTTTTTT
>ML408935.1:60767-76360 GCA_005239525.1 Nicotiana knightiana
AAAAAAAAAAAAAAAAGAACTTTTTTTGTCTTTACCTCTGTAAATAACCTTGCAAATGGTAGTTTTATTTGTATACCTGCTCTTTGATGTCCTCAATAAATTAAATATCTTGTCCATATAATTCATTTCAGTGGCTGAATTGGTATATTTGTGAACTTTGAAGTGGTGCATGCACCTATTATCATTGTGGCTGTACGCAATGCCAGAATGTAGTAAGCAACAAAAATCATCTTGAGATGAAAGACAGAAGAAATTGCCATTCAAGTTCATCGGTTATTGGTATTGATAATGTTTTTGGATGTCACTAGCTTAAGGATAAATCATTAGATGTATTTGAAGTTATCCTCTTTCTCCATTTCTGAGGAAGTCTTCTATGCAGTTGTGCATCCTATAGTACAGAACTTGAGCGCTTTTGGGCTTTTGAATAAATTGATTTAATCTATATGATCTGAGCAATGTTATGTTGCTTCTTTGTTTCAAACATTGTCTCGGCTATCTTGCATTCTTGATTAAGTTGTTTGCAGAATACCATTTTCTATGCCTTATCTTTGTTTATTTCAACTTTCATGCTCTTTTTTTTTTTGTTATCTCAAATGCTTACCTGTGCCTAAAAATTTCTTTCTTGAGCTTTGCTTAAAAATTTCTTACCCAAAAGATTCTTTATTTAAAGTCCTGAACTAACTTGTGAATTTGATGAGATGTTCCAATATTATTGGTTCTCATTGTAAGTATTTGTTACTATAAGATATGCTAATATGTCTTCCCATTGATCAGTTATGAATGCAATGGTTGGATCACAGTATAAGAAGATTATTTCAGGCTTCATAGATCCTAATATTCTTAAGTTCCACCAAAGAATGGTGGTGTTTGAACTGGCTTGGATGTATCTCAAATACATGTTCATCTTCAACTAGCACAATATAGCAGATGAGAAGAACTCATCTAGTTTTGTCTTCACTAAGATCTGAATATTGGTTTCTGGAATTGCTTATTTGGCTTCTTTAGGTCACCCCTTTTCTTTTTGAATGGCCATATCATGTTTTTCTTAATGGGCTTATATATCTAATCTACTCTAAGGTAAGATTCAAAGAGTAGATTATCCGTAAAAGGATGGGTTGTTTAATATAACTTCTTTTGCAGCAAGTCTTTCTCTTCTGTTTTTTTGGGAAACTACCAGCTATGTCCATTTATAAGTAGCTCATTATAAAAATTGGCCAGTTCATAAATATTACTAATATTAGCCAATTAGTTATTAGTAGCAAAAAAATGTCAAATTTTTGCTTTGTTTTGAGTGGGTGTTATTAGAATAGATTTGATACAACTTAAGGAGCTTGAATCTCAGTTTTGGGATGATTTGGTGAAGTTTTTAGGTGGTTTGAATTGAAAATTCAAAGTACAAAACTAACATGAAAAAAATGATTATCACATATGTATCATTTTTGTATCAATTGTGTATCACATGTATACCTGTGTGTGAGATATATGTGTGATACATGTTTGATACATGTGTATTAGAAGAATTTTTTGAACTCGGTTTAGTTACGAATTGTGATACAAAACCAGTCTAAATCACCTCCAATCTTTCTCAAATTTTGTACATTGACTTATCTATATATTTTTAATGAATTTCAACTATACCCATTGAAAAAGTTCCTTTTTTGGTTAGACTTTTGGAATATTGTATATTTTTTTTTTTGTATTTCATCACCTTATTTGATACCTCATTCATGAAATTTTCTTTCCGTTTTGCACCTAATTTTGTTAATCACGTTTAAAAATATAGAAGGTGATTTTTGCATGTGATTCTTTGAGAGAAAGAATTCTATTTATTTGGTTTTTCAATTTTTGTTGGCTAGTTTTAGTAAAGTCTATAACTAATGGCTAGAGGTTGGTAAGTTGAGATTTATTTGAAATATTTGTGTAAGTTTCCCTTTTTATTTCGTAGTATAATTTGATAGATATGTAATCTAAAGCTAGATTCATGACCAATTAACCGCATTAAAAGTTTCCCTTTTTATTTCTGTTATTAAGTAATCAATTCAAATTGGACCACTTTTTCTAAAATTGTTGACGACAACCATAAATGGCTCTCATCTCAATTGCAAGGGTCAGTCTCTCAACTCCCTACTACCCCCATTGGTCCATGAAAAAGTAAATTAGTGTTTTTCAGTAACAAGTTCTACAATTTAGAAACAAACGAGTAACCAATGGGCTTGTGGGATG
Organism: Nicotiana knightiana; assembly: GCA_005239525.1. Taxonomy (NCBI): domain Eukaryota; kingdom Viridiplantae; phylum Streptophyta; class Magnoliopsida; order Solanales; family Solanaceae; genus Nicotiana; species Nicotiana knightiana. The sequence continues at coordinate 62,991 of ML408935.1, forward strand.
AATAACTTTTTTAATTAAAGGTTTCGGATTCGAGTCCCGAAAATGAAAAGTTCTGCTACCTCTTCAATGAATCCTACATGGCGCGAACCCGAAAAATCGAGTAAGTAAAATAAATGCCAATTGAGAATTGCTTGAAAACTAAACATGATGGTGGAATTTTCCTGCACTGTCTGGTATCATGTGAAAATAGGAGGGGGGGGGGGGGGGGGGAAATGTTTGCTTAAGATCCAAGAACCTAAACATACTTTAAAATTTTCAGAGCTTTCACAATTACTTGTCAGTATCATGTTCCCAGCTCAAGTATTTCAAATTCATCATAGTACCACTTTTAGACTAAGACACAATGGTCTCAATTTGATGACACGCTCTATGCCATTTTTTTTTTCAATAACAATGGTGTTCGGGCCAGTTTCGCACATCTCAACTAATTAAATTGTACGATAATATAAAACATTGTTAATGTATAATAACTCAAATGCACAAGCAATTAGAATACTTACCATAGAAAACACCCCATGTGAAGAGGAAAAAGACGAGGATTAAAATATCAAAGCAATAATTAATTACTTCCCTAAGCAGTCCAAGACGACAAGCTCTTATCAAAAGCATCAAACAACTATAATCATAGCCAAGCAGATATGTCGTGATTAATACAGACTTAGATCCCCTAATTGCGTACAAGAAATAAGAAAATGCTATGTGTCAAGCAACAATTTTGTATAACAGTTGAAAAAAAAAAAATGGACTACATCTTTGACTAGTGATGTATACAAAACCCCTGATCCAACAAACATAATTAAACGTGTTGATTCATTAACTAATTTAAAATAAATAGTGTAAATAATTATGAAATTTACAGTGACGAGCCCTCAAGACTCAGAAAAATATAGGAAGCAAGTGACAGAGACTTACAACTGTTTGATTATAAGTAAACAGTCAAAATCTCTTTGTCACTCTCCTTTTATAAATACACATAAATATTTCTCCAAAGAATACTTCTCTAATCTCGCATATATAGTTTACATTATGAACATATTCTTCTCCAAGTGTTGTTACCCTTTTTTTTTTTTGGGTACTCATAACCGAGAAATCCTCGAGGGTCAATAGGGCACAGTTCGAAACTCTATGTCTTTTTGTGCTCTTGTTGTTTCATGTGTTGATTTACTAAAAGTTTGGCATATAGAAGCTCATTCCAAGTATCAGGTACACCAGGGAGGCACCAATGGCTGCAATCTTGGAATAGCAATTCAGATTTCTTCTCCTCATTGGTCAATTTTTGTTTCCTATAAATTGATGGGTGCCCATCTTTTCTATAATCTGTCATTCTTGTGACATTGAGATAGGAGACTTGAGTTTTCATTCCTCTCAAAACTCTCTCCAATACATTCATCTTAGATGGATAAGGAGTAAGATATGTGTTGTTCTTGATTGGTTCTGTTTCGTGGTCACAAGCTCCACCAGAATTCCACTGTCCACCACTGTCAAAAGAAAAATAGATAGTTTAAGCAATTAAAAGAATACTTAAATGGAACAAAAAGAAGGAAACCCGATGAATAATGATACTGCTACAGAGGAAAGAAGTAGAAGTATTGACAAGCAAATGTAACATATATATATATAGTGTGTGTGTGTGTTTATTACCTAAAATGAGATGCAGAATAACCTCTAAAGAGAACAAATGTCTTCTGGGAATTTACATGGGAATCAACCCATCTTCCCCATGTTGTTAAAGCTTTTCGAAATGCTTCATGGACATCTAAATCGCTGTACACGTGACTTCCTTCTTGATAATAGTCCTTCCTGTATATATATGTAACATGCACCATTGTTTTAATCAATACAACAATTACTTTAAGCCATAATAAACAGACCATACATGTCGAAAAACACAGCAAGTTTTACCCCAAGGAAGTCTTCTCGTGAGTCCACCAGTGGCCGGTGTTGAAGATTAAGATATCTGCATTTTTATATTTATCAGCAGACTGTCCAATTAAATCAAGTCTAAGAGTTTCCTTCTTCACTCCTTTTTTATCTGCAAATTCCCATTCTTGAACCAAGAAAGGAGATACAAAGAACTCCACTCTGCATTTGTACTCCTGAATATTGAAGAAACAAAAGATTTCATAAGAATATGAACATTTTTAATAGCAGAAATTAATCCAGCCAAATTCAGATATATTACTTCGAATAGAAATGAATAGGAAGCTTCTGTCCTAAAATGGTGTCTCCCAAATTCTTCATAAACCTTCTTCTGATCTTTTACAGAGTTTCTAAGTATGCAAACAAGGGATTCCCACATGTTCCTATTGAGAGAATCACCAACAAATACTAATCTCTTTCCTCTCAATAATTCCAGCATATGAGTGCCATTCAATCTGTCAAAAAAGTAAATAAATATGGAAGTAAGGCAAGTAAAAGGAGATGAATAAATACCAATTTTCCTAATCTAAGATCTGTTCAGTACATAATTGAAGAAAAATAACAACTTTCAGATAAAGAAATCATGGTTTAATTAGTAACCGAAATCAAATCTAATAGATAGTAGTAAACGAAAATGCCATTTTCCATAAGTGATGAAACATCTTGAGAAATGGAAAACTAAAGAAGCATTAGGATTCTTGAAGCCTATAATTTGGAGTTCATCAACAACAACAACAACAACGCTTTAGTTCCAAACAAGTCGGGGTCGATCTAATTTGGAGTTCATAGATCAGATAAAAATATTTAAACTAGAATTAAGTTGAGCATAAATAGCAAAATCTTACCTTGGAAGAGTACAGGCATTGGGCTTCCATTTCATTTTGATATAATTACTGTCAGGTCTACCATTGAGAAAACAATTAAATTGCTCATCGATAAGAGAACAAGAACCAGGTTTATACAAAGGGTAAGACTCATCTTTCACCCAATTCCCATCAAAGAAATCACAATCCAGTAAAGACTTAACCAAATCTTCATCCTTATTCTTTGCCGACACATCTAAGTTAGTCCCATTACTCTGTTTTTTCACAAACGATGATGTGAAATTACTCTTCACTCTCTCAATTCCTTTCTCTGTACTCCCATTAGCAGATTTTGGTGCTGAACTTGTGGTCTGATTTGCCTTCAAGATTCCAACTTTATCACCAAAATCTTTACTTCGGGTCTGATTCTTTACACTTGATGATTCTTTATTAGTCTCAGAAGGAGATTTTGGTGCTGAATTTGAGCTCTGATTTGCCTTCAAGACTCCAACTTTATCATCAAAATCTTTACTTTGTGCCTGATTCTTTGCGCTTGATGATTCTTTATTAGTTCCAGAAGAAGATTTTGATGCTGAATTTGATGTCTGATTTGCCTTCAATACTCCAACTTTATCATCAAAATCTTTACTTTGGGGCTGATTCTGTACACTTGATGATTCTTGATTCGACCCAGAAGAAGATTTTTGAGCTGTCACATTCACAGAAGGCTTCAAGGGGTTTTTCAAGACTTCAACTTTATCATGGGACTCATTATTTGAAGTCACATTTTTCCCAATACCCAATTCTTTTTGCAAATTGGGAGGCTCAAATGTTGAGTTTTGGGATCTGGGAGTAGTAAAGTTTTGAACTTGCTGTGAAGAGTTGGGAAAAAAGTAAGAGTAAACTGAAGAAAAGTGAGATCCATAAGATTGATCAGAGAAAACTGGAGCTGATGTAGAAATAGTTCCACTAGTACTAGTGCTACTGCTTAAAGAGAAAATGTTTGTGAACCAAGGAGAAGAAGAGTTAGGAGAAGGACTAAAAGCCAAGAAAAATGTAACAGCAACGAACACAAACATGAACCCATATGCACAAGTAACAGTTCTTTTGGTTTTCAGAAAAGAGAAGTGAGCTTTTAGGTCTGTAATGAGAGTTTTTCCACCATTAATGGGTGTATATTTTGCTGTATCCATTTGCCTAGTGGCAATTTTCTTTTTGGAAAGTTTCTGGCGAGAAACACAAGTTAAAGATACAAGTAGTTCAGCACTTCAGCTGAGAAAAACAAGGGAGATAAGCCTAGAAAGATAAGAGAAAAGAAAACAGCAAATGGCAATGGGGAGAGAAGAGGAAGTTGGGTGTATAAGCGCGTTATGTAGTGTGGACTCTTCTGTGTGTAAGAGAGTCTGTAGAGGGGAGAATGCCTTGTGGAGAAACACTTAACCTCAGTATTTACAAAGAGATTAACTTCGACAACTGTGCATAATTTGGTAGATTGCGGAATTGAAGGTATTTGGTATATTAAAATAAAATACCGAAATACCGATACCGTAGCAAAATATATATTATATTACACAATATATATTTTATTAATTATAACTTAAATATAAGAAATTTAAAATTTTACTTTCTTTCTTTTATTCTCTAAGTTCATCAATTAACTCTAAGCAAGTAACAAGATACTTCTCTAAGTTTTCTCTCTCTAAGTTAGTATTTGCTAGTTTTGGACAAACTTTTGCCAACAAATGTTTTCGGTTTTTTACTTTTGAGTACTTTAATTAAGAATATTACCGTCTATGACTCCATGGACTAGTTAGTATTCAAACCGAATAAATCGAAACCGAAAGGAGAAAAATCGAACCATACCGAATTTAATTAGGTACAGTATTGGTATAGCATTTTATGACATCGAATATCTAAAATACCGAACCGAAATATTTAAATACCGTATCATACCAAGCGACGAACAACCTTATTCGACTGCACTACCTCCGATTCATTTTAATTAATTTTTATTGTTTTGGTACCTAAGAAATTCACCTTTTATTGTTGACCATATTAATCTTAATTAATTCATTGAAATATAACAAATATTCTTAGAGACTATTTGGACATAAGAAATTTTTCCTCTTTTTCCAAAAAATTTTATTTTTTTTCCAAATCAGCGTATGTTCATAAAATTTTCAAGTTTCACTTGAAGATGCTTTTTGAAAAATTTGAAAAACTCTAAAAAGTTATTTTTCAAAATTTTCACTCACAAAACTTCAAAAACAACTCAAAATTATATTCATGTCCAAACACAATTCTAAATTTCAAATACCATTTTCACTTTTTACCTTTTTTTGAATTTTTTACAATTTGTATGTCTAAACGCTCACTTAAGCTCTTTACTTCAAAAATAACTTCAAAAAAAAAGTTTAATTCCTTCTTAATATCTAAAAATATTAAATATTATAAATTATAAAAGCAGGACAAAAAAAATAATTAAAATAGATCGGAGGGAGTAACTGGCAAGAGCCTATTTTGCCAATGTTTGGGAGGCTAAAGTACTTTTTTTGTGTTTGGAAAATTTTGAGATGTTTGAGTTTAACCAAGATGAAACACCTTTGAGCAATAACTTAATAAGTACAGTTTTTCTGGTTTTAAGAACAAGTTATAAATTTAACAAGTAATATCAGGCATAAAGAGTACTATTTGTAGAGAATTTTTCCAAAAAGCAAAAATATAAAATTTATTTATTTAAGACAAAAATATCAATTATAATAAATTTATATTTTTTGAATTATCTCAATAATTTAACCTTTTTCTCCTACGATCTCTTCTTCATTTTTTTTATTCCTCTTTGGAATACAGTAAATAGTTCTCTTCTTTTAAATAGTAATTTATAGAGTAGATTTTTAATTTATAATAAATGATGTAATTTGATATATTTAAATCATCTGTAAACAACAAGTAATATCAGATATTCAATATTGTTAATTTGGAAAATTTTATTTTATTTTTATTAAAATATTTAATTTTTACTTTATGTATTATATTTTAATAGAATTTTTTATATTAAATATTTAAATTTATTCTCCTTTGTAAAAAGTATTAAATCTTTACTGTTCTTTTTCGTAATTTTATCAAAACTAGAAGGAAGCCATTGAAATGAGCTTCAACTCATGCAAGAGAACTAAAGTTGAGAGAGAACGTTATGGAAGCAACTATGCATTACTTCATTTCTGCAAAAAATTGAAAATGTGTATCTGTACAATCCTACTTATAGGCAAATGAAAAAAGGAAGAAGAAGGGGAGTGCTAATCCAGCTGGCCCACTAACTACTCCTAACCACTTGTTAACTACTTTAACTACCGTGTGAAATAATTAGACATACAATGTACTGTATGTTTATGCGTATATCTCAATACCCCCCCCCCCCTTTTTAAGTTGGAAGGGAGGAACTCACGTCTAACTTGTCAAATAAAGTGAAATGCTTGTTCCCCGTGAGGGTCTTGGTGAATATGTCAGCCAGCTGATCAGAAGTAGGAATATAGTGTACTGAGATTAGTCCTTCCTGAAGTTTGTCTCGTACAAAATGACAGTCGACTTCTATATGCTTGGTATGTTCGTGAAAAATTGAATTCTTGGCTATGTGTAGGGCTTCCTGGCTGTCACAAAAGACTGGAATTGAGAGAGACAAAGGGACTGATAATTCTTCAAACAGTCTGACTAACCACACAAGTTCACCAACCACTGCTCTAACTGACATGTACTCTGCTTCAGCTGAGGACAATGCTATGGTAGACTACTTCTTTGACTTCCAACTAACTGGACTTCCACCAAGTAGTATTAGATAACCACTAACAGACCTTCTTTCTGAGCAAGCAGTCCAATCTGAATCAAAAAAGGTACGGATGTTGTAATCTGTGTTCTTGGAGAGAAAAATCCATATGCTTGGGTCACCTTTCAAGTACCTTAACACATGATGAGCAGCCTTTAGGTGAGTATCTCTGGGACTCTGCATGTATTGGCTAAGATGCTTCACACTGAAGGCTATATCAGGCCTGGTGTTGGTGATAAAATTAAATTTCCCCACTAATTTCCTATATTGAGTTGGATCCTCTAACAAAACACCTTAATCATATTTCAGCTTGAGTGAGGGATTAAGAGGATATGACAATGAAGACTGATGCAAGCAATCATACTCCCTCAGTAGATCCATGGTGAACTTTCTCTGAGAGATCAACGCCCATTCTCTTTATATAACACCTCTAACCCTGAGAAATGGTGCAAAATTCTCAAGTCTTTGATTTTGAAGGTCTGGTCCAAGAACTTCTTCAGAGAGTTAATCTCATCAAGATCATTTCCTGTGAGTATGACATCATCTACATATACTGCTACAAATACCAATGTGTTGTCCTTTTTCTTATGAAACAGGAATAGTCCAGTAATGAGTGAGAATAACCCTTGGAACACAGTGCTTCTGCAAGTTTTTCATACCATTGTCTATTGGCTTGCTTTAAACCATATAGGGATTTGTTTAGTTTGCACACTAAGCCTGATTTCTCTATCACTAAACCAGGTGGCACTTCCATATAGACTTCCTCATGTAGGTCTCCATGAAGAAAAGCATTATTCATATCTAGTTGGAACGTTTTCCAACCTTTCTGAATCGTTGTCCCTATAAGTGTCCTCACAGTGGTCATCTTTACCACTGGTGAGAAGGTTTCTGTATAGTCTATTCCAGCTTGTTGAGTGTAGCCTTTGACAACCAGCCTGGCTTTGAATCGCTCAATCCTTCCATCTGCCTTATGCTTTATTTTGTACACCCATTTACATCATATAGCATTCTTTCCATCAGGGAGAGGAACCAGATCCTATGTATGATTTGTATATAGTGCATGGAATTCCTGAGTCATTGCTTCTTGCCAGGCAGGATTTATGACTTCTTCTTCATATGAACAAGGTTCACACTCATGTGAAATGCTTCTTACCATCTGCTGACTTTCAGGAATCAGTGCATGAAAAGAAAAGTGTTGTTTGTTTGGCAAGAGGGCGGTGAAAGATGTAGACTATGTTTCTTGACTTTGGTTAGATGGACATGGTTGAAGATTTGGGATTGAATATACATAGTCCTTTAGATAGGTAGGTGTTTTGTGTGGTCTAGCAGGTCTACCCTGGTTTGGACTCTGGTGCTCAGAGGAACTAGTGAGATCAGGAACATAGAATGGCTCCTCACTATGTGGAGCAGATTCAGTTTCTAGGTTGTCACTTTGGTGCATGGACATGGGTGATGATTGGTCATGGTTGTGTGAGTGTCTAGGTGACATTGCATTATGGTGAGGTTCATGTGACACTGCAATGGAATGGTGTGAAGACTCCTGAGCAACATCAGACTCAGAAGGAAAAGCTGGAGCATCAGAAAGTCCCCCTTGTGCATGAGGAAACTTTCCAGGACAGGATATGCCATTGAAGTTGAAAGATAGATGGAAAGGGAACACATTCTCATGAAAAACTACATCTCTTGACACATTTATCTTCCTTGTGACCAAACTTAAGACTTTGTAACCTTTTGAACCAGATGGATATCCCATAAAACATGAGGAGTGGCTCTTGGTTCGAATTTATCTTTGTGGTTTTTAAGTGTGGTGCTGAAACACAAGTAGCCAAATCTTCTGAGATGAGAATAGTTAGGTTTTTTCTTGTATAGTAATTCATAGGGACATTTGTTGTTTATGGAGGATGAAGGCAATCTATTTATTAAGTATGTGGAGGTGAGTATACACTCTCCCCAATACTTCAAGGGTAATTTGGACTGGAAGAGTAATGCCCTGGTTGTTTCAAGTAAGTATTTATGTTTTCTTTCTACCACCCCATTTTGTTGGGGTGTTTAGGGGCAAATCTTTTGGTGGATAATTCTCTTTGATTGGAAGAATGAAGTAGCCTCAAAACCGGTGAACTCCAGTCCATTGTTAGTCCTTATGGACTTGATTGAGGTTCCAAATTGATTTTCTACCATAGTGAAAAAGGCCTTTATCACATATAGGGCACTACTTTTACTGCCCAGAAGATGTGTCCAGGTAGATCTGCTATAATCATCTACAAGAATTATGAAGTATCTGTGACCATCATGTGTATTTACATGATAGGGACCCCACAAGTCAATGTGTAACAACTCAAAAACTTTGGCTGAGGTTGAGCTTTTCAGAGGAAAGGGCAATCTTGTTTGTCTAGCCATAGGACATATGGGACACATGAATGATTGTTTTGGAGCAAATTTAACTGGTATGGTTGAGATACCTCTCATCCTTACAAAAGGTACATGTCCCAATCGATTGTGCCACAAGGAATCAATAGTATCAACACCATTAACAAACACATTCAATACAGGTTGACCATTGCCTTTATTCAATTCTGAACTGTGTACAACAGTTGCTCTATTTACATGTGTGTGATGTAAGGTGGAAGGAAAAGACACAGAATTACAAGTAGTACTAGACATGGACTTTGAGAATTGAAAATACAAACCATCAATTGATTTACCAATGCATAATGAAGCAAGCAAACTTGGTAAATGCAACTATACAGTCAAACTGAATTGTCAAGCAATGAATAGATATTAGGTTGTATTTGAAATTTGGCACTAAAAGGACTTTTCTTAGGGTGAATTTGGGACTAAGAACAACATCCCCAATGAGTGGCACCTTCACCTTATATCCATTTGGCAAAGTCACTAGGAAGGGATAAACTAAGGTTTTGGTGTTGGTTACAAAGATCTTTTGAAGGTCATGTGGTTTGTGGCAACGGAGTCCATGATCCATGAGTCAGTATTAGGTTCAAAACAATCATATGAGTGATTACTATGTTTAATAGAATTACAACAAGTCAAGTACCTACAAAGCTAACAGCACCACCAACCAGGTTTGCATTGCCAGAATTTTCCCTTGCATTTCCTGATTGAAAGTTTTCCAGTAGATTCAGCAATTGGCCATAATGTTCCTTGGTCAAATTGTGCAGGTTCCGACCTCACTCCTGCATCATTCCTTCTTCTCTTTCTCCAGTACTCACTCTATCACCTGGTCCTCCAAATGCATCTGTAGAATTTGCTTTTCTTTTGTTGAATTTATTTTTAAAATGTAAGTTATTATTGGTCCTATTCATGCACTGTGGGTACCCATGGAGTTTGAAATATTTGTCCTTGGTATGTCTCGGTCTCTTATAATACTCACAAAATAGCCTAGGTCTGTTAGGATTGTAGTTTCCTCTGAAGCCACCAGTTCCAACAGAGTTTTGACTGTAATTTGTCCTAAAAGTGTTCACACCTGTGGTGTTTACATTGAGAGCAGTAGAGTCAATCATGACTTAAGTCTGGGACTTGACTTCTCTTTGCTTCTCCTCCTGAACGAGAATGGAGACGGCTTGTGCTATGCTAGGTAAAGGGTTCATCATCAATATACTACCCCTCACTACTGTATACACTTCATTTAGTCTCATGAGGAATTGAATCAACATTTTGTCTTGTTCAGCCTTTTGCATATTGGCCTTAGCTCCACATAAACACTGACAACTACACTGAGCATGAGTGTTCAACATGTTCAACTCTTCTCACAACTTTTTTATTTTTGTATAATATCCAGTAATGTCGAGAGTCCCTTGGCTTAAATCACTAATTTCCTTTCGTAATTGATATAGCTTTGCTCTATTTGTTTGATCGTACCTGTCTTCTAGGTTTTTCCAGAGTTCCTTTGCATCGTTAACATATTGTAGGTTGTCCGCTAAATCCTTAGAGAGTGAATTCAGTATCCACGAGGTTACATGTCGTTGCACCGTTCCCACTGATCGAAGAGTGCATCATTTGCATCCTGCTTTTTACATTTTCCATTAATGAATCCTACCTTATTTTTCACAGACAAATCTCTCAACACACCTATTCTCCACGATATGTATCCAGAGCCATCAAAAGGAATCGATACTAGAGTAGTTCCTGCATTCTCTGATGGATGCATATAGAGTGGACTGGTTGAGCTCAACGGAGTATTAATTAAATCCGCCACTTCTTCTTCTCCAGCTATAATTCAAGTAATCGATGATATAAGTTTTAGTTTTCAATTGAGAATTCAGCTGTCAGAGAGCTCAATTTCAGAGAAATGACCAAAAATTAAATTGCGATATGAAGAGCCCTAATTTGAACAAAAAGGAGACAAAATTGAAGAGATTCAGATCGAGGAAGGAACGAGTTTGATGAGGAATTGAATCAAGAGCTTGGACCTGTGTTTTGATACCATATCAAAACTAGAAGGAAGCCATTGAAATGAGATTCAACTCATGCGAGAGAACTGAAGTTGAGAGAGAACATTTTGGAAGCAATTATGCATTACTTCATTTATGCAAAAACTGAAAACGTGTATATGTACGATCCTACTTATAGGCAAATGAAAAAAGCTAGCCCACTAACTACTCCTAACCACTTGTTAACTATTTTAACTACCGTATAAAATAATTAGACATACAATGTACTGTGTGTGTATGTGTATATACATGCTCTATATACAGTGCTCAATAAATTTTATAACCAAAGTACTTTTTAGAAAAATTAGTTAATCACAATTTGCTTATCAAGTATTGCAAAAAGCATTATTAAAATAAATTTGCCATACATAAACTACTGCTCTCTAAATGTATACTTTTTTAAATAAACAGTTTTTACAATTTGGTCAAACGGTCTCTAAATATATATCCATTATTCATTACTGAAGTCCGATTCGAGCGATGGGAAGTTAGTCGTCTTTGATAGAAAGTATAACTTGTTATATTCACTTCAAATTAGTTAAACCGCATAACCAACAAATACGGTGGAAAAATTTTACAAAAATTATTTACCATATATTTGTGCTCAAGCAGTGGCGAAATCAGAATTTTCGTTAAGGAATATCAAAATATATTACAGTAAACATACCAGAAAGTTAAGGAGAGTCAATATATTGTATATATTCACTTCAATTTAGTTAAACCTCATAACCAACAAATACGGAGGAAAAATTTTACAAAAATTATTTACCATATATTTGTGCTCAAGCAGTGGCGAAATCAGAATTTTCGTTAAGGGATATCAAAATATATAACAGTAAACATACCAGAAAATTAAGAAGAGTCAATATATTGTATATATATATATATATATAATTTATTTTCTTTACCTAGTTACACAGTGTATTTTTTATGCGAAGGATTGACACCCCTTCCTATAAAGTGGCTCTACCACTAACATAGATAATCTTTTTATAATTGCTAAATTTAGTAACTTAAAAATAACGAAACCGTAAGTTAAAATACGATATTAAAATATCTCTATCAATGTATTCAGCTTAAAATTATCTACAAATATGAATCTGGCAATCTGGTGTCAATATTGACGAAATAAACAAGTTCACCAACACATCTTTAACTTTCGCCCAAAAACATTTGCAAGTAATAGTTATATCCTTTTTTTTTAACTTGGACCACTTTTGGTCGAATGCGTAGGTATTTATTTAACAATGAACCAATTACTTAAATGAAAAAAATAAGTATAGTAAATTATTAATAAATTCTTTATCGGGAAAGTATTAGAGATTCTGCAAGCGTAGTCGACTCAAAAAGTAAAAGTTAGCTTTACCTTTCGTAAACTTTGTCAATGTTGTGTTGACACTTTGGGCAGTAAAATGACACCCCTTTTGATGTTATTAGCCGGAGTGCCACTGTCTCGGTATCGCCAGAGAGAATTATGGAGATAGATGAGTGAACGGCGGAAATGCTTCCACGTGTATACTCTTTCGTGTGCCACTTTGCCTGGCCATATTGCGTTAACATGAAGTAATTAAATTCGAATGTTTGTAGTCTTCATCATCCTATGAATTACAAAAAACTGAACAATGAAATACTCTTTTTAGATTTAAGAAAACCCCAAATTGTAAATGCGAATTTTTCACCAATATAAAGTTTATAGCATGAATAATAGCTAGTTACAAATTTACTGTTTATGAGTAAATTAGTGACAAAAACCACAGTTCCATAGTTCGACAGAAGGAGAATGAGATACTGGTTTTTTAACCTATTTTTTTTGTCGGTTTTCTAACCTTTTTTATTGTCATCATTGTACTTAGCGGGCGTTTAATAAGAATGGTAGAATGTCAAAAAAAAAAGTGAAAAAAATTTTAGAATTGTGTTTGGACATGAATATAATTTGGATTATTTTTGAAGTTTTGTGAGTGATATGAGTAAAAATTTTGAAAAATAACTTTTTCGAGTTTTTCAAATTTTCAATGAAAATTACAAATTTTATGGCCAAACAGAAATTTTAAAAAAAGTGAATTTTTCGAAAAAAGTGAAAAAATTCGCTCTTAACATAGTACTCATAGGAGAACTTTATATAAAGGCTAGCCGGATAATATTATCATCTCGCTGAACTATTATTATTTAGTTGCTATTAACTTCATATAGTTACCATATACATAATTACTTCTTATAGCTACTATTCAGTTGTTACGGTAGTGTCTTCGCTGTATTCGCGTTGTTGTATTCATGAAAGCAAAAAGCGCCTAAAATCAGATAGTACAACTGTACGCACATGTATTCTGTCATGGGCGGCTTTCCAACCATGCCCCATGACCCCTTGGACGCGCCCCGTGG
>ML408938.1:1214-24009 GCA_005239525.1 Nicotiana knightiana
GTATTCCTTGTTTATCCCTTTGCAAAGAAGGGCTATAAGTTTTATAATTTGCAATCCAAATGGTGTTTCATATCCAGAGATGTGGTTTTCCATGAGCAGCATTTTCCTTTTTCCTCAGATTTCTCTTTTCCTGTTGTTTCTGAGTCCCCTTTGTCACCTGCTCTTTTACCTTCTTTTCCCCATGATTGTCCTAAGCCTTCTCCTTTCCCTGATTTTTCTCCCTTACCCATTTCACCTCCCGGTCCTACTTCTGCACCTGTTCCCTCATCTCCTACTCCTCCCAGCACCTCTTCTCCTCCTGCCATAGATGATGTAGTTTCTCCTTCAGTTGCAGTCCCTCATTCTGCCCCCGATTCTTCTTCTTTCAATCCTGATGCTGCCATTCCTGCACCATCCTCTATTACCCTTAGAAAATCTAATAGACCTCATTATCATCCTTCTTACTTAAAGGATTACATCTACAGGTTGTCCACTTCCCTTTCGTGTTCCTCTTCTAAGACATTAGAATTTGAACCATATCTATATTCCCATGCATATCCTATCCCAGCTTGGCAAGATGCTACGAGGAAAGAGTTTGAGGCTTTGGAAGCAAATCACACTTGGGATATTGTTGAGCTTCCTAAGGGTAAGAATCCTATTAGTTGAAAAATGAGTCTATAAGATCAAATACAAAGCTAATGGTGGGGTTGAAAGGTACAAGGTTAGGCTTGTTATTAGGGGGGACACACAGGTTGAGGGAGTGGATTTAAATGAGACTTTCTCACTTGTTGTGAATATGTTTACTGTTAAGTGCTTAATTATTGTTGGTGTTAAAAAAGAATTGGTCTTTATTTCAACTTGATGTCAATAATGCCTTTCTTCATGGTGACTTAGATGAAGAGGTTTATATGAGATTACTTCCTGGCCTCTCTGTTTCTTCTCCTTCTTCTGTCCCATTGGCCTGTAAGCTGAAAAAATCACTTTATGGGTTGCGCCAAGCCTCTAGAAAATGGTTTTCCAAGTTATCTGAGGCTGTTTATTCTAGAGGCCATTATTCCCTCAATGACTACTCTTTTTTCATCAACGGGTCTCCAGGTCATTTGGTAATATTATCAGTCTATGTTGTTGATATCATCCTCACGGGTGATGATTTGGTTGAAATTTTTCAGCTTTAAAGCAGTTTCTTGATGATGAGTTTAAAATTAAAGACTTGGGTTTTCTATACTATTTCCTAGGCATTGATGTTACTGTTTTCCCTGATGGAGTTCTTTTAAATCAAAAGAATTTTTTTTTCTGATATGCTGAAAGAGTTTGATTGTTTGGGGGTCACTTCTGTTGTTAGTCCCCTATAACTAACCCCAAAGCTCAAGGTTGTTGAATGTGAGGTGTTACCTTCTCCTGAGAAGTACAAGAGACTTATTGGCAAGTTGATCTTCTTAACTCACAGTCGACTTGACATTTGTTTCGGGGTTTAATATTTGAGCCAATTCTTGCACACTCCCAGGATACCTCACATGGTTGCCGCTCTCCATCTGCTCCGGTATCTTAAAGGCACACATGATTTTGGTTTATTTTACTCTAACAATATTATTTCTCTATGAAGTCTTACACTGATAATGATTGGGCTGCTTTCCCCGACATTCGCAACTATGTCTCGGGCTATTGTATATTCTTAGGAGACAGTCTTGTTGCTGGAAATCCAAAAAGCAGCTTGTGATTTCTCTCTCATCCGCTGAAGCTGAGTATCAAGCTGTCTGGCATGTGGTCGCTGAATTAGTTTGGTTGTCCCGCCTGTTACATGATCTCACAGTCCCTGTTTCTTTTCCTATTTGTGTCTTCTGTGATAACATGGCAGCTCTTCATATTGCGAATAACTCGATGTTCCATGAGCGTACAAAGCATATCGAAGTGGATTGTCACTTCATCAGAAATAAATTGGCTGAGGGGTTCCTCCAGTTACCCTATGTTCAGGCAAAAGAGTTATGCCGATCCTAAGGTTCGTGATGTGGAATTCATGGTTGGAGAGAGAGTATTGCTTCGCGTATCACCCATGAAGGGTGTCATGAGATTTGGGAAGAAGGGGAAGTTGAGCCCTAGGTATATCGAACCATTTGAGATTCTTGATAGAGTGGGGGAGGTAGCTTATAGACTTGCGTTGCCTCCAGGGTTATCCTCCATTCATCCGGTATTTCATGTATCTATGCTCCGAAAATATCATGGTGACCCGTCCCACGTGTTAGATTTCAGGTCTGTCCAATTGGACAAAGATTTGACTTATGAGGAGGAGCCGGTAGCCATTCTAGACCGACATGTTCGTCAGTTGATATCAAAGAGTTATCCTTTAGTTTGAGTGAAGTGAAAAGGTCATCCCATTGAGGCAGCTACTTGGGAGTCCGAGTCGGATATGCAGAGTAAATATCCACACTTGTTTGCCAATTCAGGTAATCTTCGATGTCAGTTCGAGGACGAACGTTTGTTTTAGAGGTGGAGATTGTGATGACCGAAGAGGTCATTTTATGAATTAAGATTCATTTCTAAGCTTATTAGGAATAAAAATACCTAATTTTAAATTACCTCGATTTGCGTGCTTAGTCCGGGCGTAAAACTGGAAAGCTTTTATGTGAAAATGTGAGAAATACTAATTTTTAGAATTTAAAGTCTGGTTTTAGTTGACTTGAGTCAACCTTTTAAGTAAATGGACTTGGATCCGTGTTCCGACGATCCCGGGAAAATATAGGACTTGGGCGTATGCTCGGAATTGAATTCCGAGGTCCCAAGCCTTAGAAATCAATTTTTGAAAGAAATTATTTTGCTGAATTACTAGTGAAATAAAGAAAAGAATTAATGTTTGAAACCATTGGTATCGGGTCCATATTTTGGTTCCGGAACCCGGTACAGATTTTTTATAGTATTTGAATACTATATGTGAACTTTGGTGAGAATCGGAGTTTATTTGACGTGATTCGGACATCCGGTTGAGAAATAGTGAACTTTAAGTGTTCTTAAGAAAAATGATGAGTTTTGAGGTTTAATTCATAGTTCTACATGTTATTTTTATGATTTGATCGCACGAGCAGGTCCGTATGATGTTTTTAGACTAGTGTGCATGTTTGGTTTAGAGCCGGAGGGCTCGGGTGAGTTTCAGGTAGGCTTCGGGGTGTTTTGAACATGTTAAAAATCTGCTGTAAAAATCTGTTTCCGGTGCCAGTGGATTTGTAGCTTCGCGATCGTGTAGTGTAAACTCTACTGGGGGTCGATTTGTTCTACGTGAACGCGTAACACTAGTCGCGAATGCGAAGCACTGGGGGGATTACCCTTCGTGAACGCGACCATGCTATTGCGAACGCGATGGGTTAAGGGGACCTGGGGGAGGTGAGTCAAGTTACTCTTCGTGAATGCGACCAAGGGGCCATGAGCGCGATATTCCACTGGGTTGTACAATGAGAACACGAACACGAAGGCCTTTGGGCCTCAGTGCTCCGCGATCGCGACATGCCCATCGCGAACGTGATGAAGGCATGTCCCGCGACTTAAAAACAGAATTAAAAACGGGAAGAAGCCATTATTTCATATTTTCAAAACTAAGAAGACCTAGAGGCGATTTTCATCATACAAGTTCTTCCCCAAAGTGTAGGTAATCAATTCTAAACTCTACTATTTCAATTACCCTATGTTTTCATCACTTTTAAATTAAAAATCAAGAATTTTCATGGTAAAAATTGAGGGTTTGGGTAGAATTAGGGAATTTTGTAAAAATGGGATTTTGACCTCGAATTGAGGTCAGATTTCGAAACTAATTGCATATTCGGGCTCGAGGGTGAATGGGTAGGCGAATTTTGGTCCGAACCCCGAGTTTGGATCAAGCAAGCCCGGGGTCGGGTTTTAGCTTTTTTTGAGAAAACTTAGAAAAATTATAATTTTCAGTAAAGTTAGTTCCTTTAGAGCTAATTAATGATATTAAGTTAATTATAAAATTAGATCCGAGTGTATTGGAGGTGAATTCGAAAGGAAAAGCGGTAATTGAGTAGTGAGTGGCCTGCGGAATTGAGGTAAGTGTTGTGTCTAACTTTAGCTTGAGGGAATAGGTATTGTATGACTACTTGTTACCTGTTTGTTTGTTAAATCCAATGTATATGTGAGGTGACGAGTACCTATACATTGTGGTCAGGTCACACCATGCGAGTAAATGCTATTTCTTGTTATTCTGGATGTTTTAAAGCCCATCATCTGTGATTATTGTTGTTAGTGAAATGTTGAGAACATTGAGTTGAGATTGAAATATTAAATGGTGATAGAAATTATGATGAAATACTATTTCTCGTGAAATCCCCTTTTATGTTGTTGATGATTTGATGAGATTGTGAGGAAGAGTGAAAAGCACGAAGGGTGATGTCGTGCATGATTTATTTATAAAGTGAGGAAGAGAGTAAAACACGAAGGGTGATGCTGTGCAATTCTTAATTATAACCTGGTTAGGATGAGAGTAAAAGTACGAAGGATGATGCCGTGTATTCTATTTATTATTTGGTGAGGCTGAGAGTAAAAGCACGAAGAGTGATGCCGTGCAAGTTTACTTTCTATCTTTAATTGCTAAAATTATTGTTGAGCACTATCTGTGTTTGCCTTATTGTTGTCCTCATTCCTTATGTTGAAAATTCCCTATTGCATGCTCTTTTCCCATTAATTGTTGTTACATTCTTTAATTGCTATTATTTCCTGTTAGCATGATTTCGATGTCCATGTTTTATGTGGTGTCTTGTTCTAGCCTCGTCACTACTTCGCCGAGGTTAGGCTCGGCACTTACTCAGTTGGGGTCGGTTGTACTGATACTACACTCTGCACTCCTTTGTGCAGATCCAGGTACTGACCAGAGTTAGGAGATATCAGTAGCTGCACATTTTTGGTTCGGAGACACGAGGTAGATCTGCTGGCGTCCGCAGACTCCTGGAGTCTTCTCCTATTCACTTAGATATACATTATTTCTTTCAGCCCATTTATTTGTAGTATTCTTTAGTAGTTCGTAAATTGTGATATCAGACCCTGGGATAGTTTCATAGTTATATATTTAGTTCGTGGTTCAGTTTAATTATGATCTTTATCTGTATTTGTATTTAGTTTGAGTCGTTCTATTATGGTTAAGTAACTTTAAAAGGAAATGGTTAGTAAATCTCTAACATCATATTTCCTAGCAAGTATTGTTTTAGGCGCCATCACGATCCCGTTGTTTGGGAATTTGGGTCATGACAATCTCCCACCCTGTAAGTGATGTTGCCATTGAAGGCTTCCCAATTCTTCATGATGCTCCTCCACATGTCACACCCGAAATGTGTTGTGATTGCCTTGGTCCTCCAAACCCCTCCCGTGGAATCGTACTTTTCTACTATGACCTCCCTCCATAGAGAATACTCTTCTACCCCGAATCTCCACAACCACTTTCCCAACAAATCTCTGTTGAATATCCTAAGATCTTTTACTCCAAGTCCACCCAACTTCTTTGGGGAAGTGATTGTTTGCCAATTCACTAGATGAAACTTTCTAGTTCCATCCGCCGCATCCCAAAGAAAGTTCCTTTGAAGCCACTGCAATTTTTATATGATGCTCACATGAGCTTGCAACAGGGACAAGTAATAGATGGGCATACTCTATAAAGTGCTTTTAATAAGCACTTCCTTACCGTATTTTGACAAGTACCGTTTCTGTCAGCCCTGCTAATAATTTTTCAACCCTTTCGATCACTGGATTCTAAATCGTAGTATCTTTATGCGAAGCGCCCCATGGGGAGACCCATGTAAGTAGTGGGAAGAGAGCCACCTACATTTGAGAACATAATACCAAGCACCAATGTTAGCAACCTCACCCACTTGTAATATCACACTTGCCGAGGTTGATTTTGAGTCCTGATACTATCTGAAACCACTGCATGACCTGCTACTGATCCATATCGGCATCACAAAAAACCAGGGTGTCATCCGCAAAAAATTAAAACCAATCTTTATTGCTGCCCTGGTGCTTTGTTTCATACAACCAAACTGTCCATTTCAATTGGGCGTATCAAGGTGACTTAAGAACTACATCTTGAATTCAGTGCCTTTACCTCATTTAATTGATAAAAAATAAGAGATAAATGTCCACAAAATATCATCATGTGTTATTAAAATTTTTTACCTGTAATAATAAAGCTTAGAAGGCTTAGCAATAACTTGCTACAGATATCTCATTGGAAGATATAAATGAATTATGGGAATCAATTGATAGTTAGTCCACAACTTGAAGAAGGGTGTTTGTGGTTTGCCCTCCCTTGTGGTACTCCGCCTCCTTACATGCAGCCATTTCCCAGTTCTCCTTAGTTCTGTCTCATTCTTTTTTTTTTTTCTGGAATGAGAATTTCTGTCCCATTCTCTTTGCTGCCATCCGCTAACCTTTGTTCAAGGAAGCATCAAGCGAACAAAAAAGATCAGGAAATGGGCAGTGGTTTATTCTTTGCTATTTTCTTTTTGTTGTTGTTATCTTGAATTTTGACCAAACTGTTGTACTATTCCTGTTAGGGAAAAGTAAAATTTTAGAATATAAGAACTAAAATGGTAAATTACCCTTTCTAAATTATGTTGTTTATTGTGGTTAGAAAATTTACTGTTCGTATAATCATGCATTTATGTAAGGCTTTGAAGTCAGATATGATGTATGCTTCCCTAACAAATAATATTGATGTTTTCTTTCAGGTAGCAGAAAAAATGATGTTTATGCATGAAGAGTGTCTGTCTGGAAGGCAATTTCAATTCAATCAAACTGCTAAGAGAAACAAATGTTAGAAGGAGACCTGCCACTTATGTCAGACAAGTAAGCATCCCCTTTGTTATAGGCTTCCCAATTCTTCATGATGTTCCTCCACATGTCACACCCAAAAGGTGTTGTGATTGCCTTGGTCCTCCAATGTCACACCCCGAAATCCCACCATCGGGCCGTGATGGCGTCTAACGTTGAACCCGCTAGACAACCCAACGTCTACAGTTAAACTAACATGATAACATCGAATTAACAGAATAAGCTAAAAATAGTTCACAACTTAACAGCGGAGATAAACAAAGTTTCAAAACTAAGTAAGGACAACATAATACAACGTCGCATAATTTCCCAAAACCTGGAGTCACAAACTCACGAACTGTCTATAGGAGTGCTAAATACAAAGTCTGAAAGGAAATACATGACTGTTTCTGAAAACTAGAGGAAAACAAGACAGAAATGAAGAACTAGGGATAGGAGAGACGCCAAGGCCCACGAACACCAACGGGTAGACCTTGAAGCCTCTAGGATGAGCTGAAAGAGAACCCCACTAATGATGTCCATCGGGTCCGGCTGCATAATCTGCAAAACATAAAGAAGTGCAGGTGTAGCATCAGTACAACCGACCTCTTGTACTGAGTAAGTGCCGAGCCTAACCTTGGCGAAGTAGTGACGAGGTTAGGACACGACGACAAAACGTACATGTGCAGTTCAATAGTCTAGTAGAAACTAAACAAGAATACAATTATGGGGATGAACATGCTGGGGGTAAGAGATAAAAAATACTGAAATGACGGAATCAGAAAATAGTAACGGGGATTGACAACACAAATTAAGCAGTGAAAAGGTACGGCACGGAATGTCCCCTCGTGCATAACACTATAAAATATGGCATGGAATGTCCCCTCGTGCCTAAACAACATAAACATGGCACAGAATGTCCCCTCGTGCATAAAACATAACAATCACGGCACGGAATGTCCCCTCGTGCATAACAATGTAAAATAAGGCACGAAATGTCCCCTCGTGCATAACAATATAAAATACGGCACAAAATGTCCCCTTGTGCATAACAATATAAAATAAGGCACGGAATGTCCCCTCGTGCATAACAATATAAAATACGGCACGGAATGTCCCCTCGTGCATAAACAACATAAACATGGCACGGAATGTCCCCTCGTGCATAAAACATCACAATCACGGCACGGAATGTCCCCTCGTGCATAAACAGCACAAACATGGCACGGCATCACCCTTCGTGCTTTTACTCTCTTCCTTACCAAAATAATGACAATATCAATGGCAAGGAATACAACATAGTGGAAATACAATTCAAAATCACCTGGCAAGGGGAAAGTATCAGTCAATATCGTAACGATTGCCCGACCAGGGTCTCAGCTATAACCAATCATTTCAAATATATCTTTTACAATTGGGTTCTCAATCGAACCAATACATCATGAGTTCATCAACCAGAGTTTCCAACATTAATCAACTTCCAAGTAGAGACAATTGCATAATATAACGAACATGGAAGTAATAATGAAGCTTTTATTGAAAATAGACTCACGGGCATGCTTGACACACAATGCACAGGTACTCGTCACCTCACCTATGCATTGAACATGATAAACACTTAACACATAGCATACAATACATATTCCCTCCCCAAAGTTAGGCAAGACACTTACCTCGAGTCCAAAATATAGCAATCAACCCTCTAATACCGCCTTTCCTGTAGAATTCAACTCCGGAATGGTATTATCTAGACATAATTAACTCAAGTATATCAATAATGATTCAATAATTCAATTCCATAGCCTAATTACCCATTTCCATGCATTCTTCCAAACATGACAAAATTCGACCCCGGGCCCGCTCGCTCGGATTCCAATAATTCTTGAAGGGAACACTCACCCAAAGCCTTAGGATCATTAATATACGATTCTTACTTGATTTCATGGCCAATTCACAGAAAATTCTCAAATGATCACAAGTTCTAGGTTACTACCCAAATTCATGATTTTTGCACAAATTTATGTAGTTAGTTAAGCTAGAATCCATGCATGAAGCTAATTTTTTAGTAGAGTTCACTTACCTTAGAAGACAAGGTCATTAGCCCTTAAAAATGGAGGAAAATCGCCCAAGGAAGAAGAAAGAAATGAGAAAAATGGGTTTAAAACCCGAATATAAAACACACTATCTGCACAGTGATTCCGCACCTGCAGCTCGGGAACCGCATGAGCGGTCCCGCCCCTGCGAGAAAAATCTCGCGCCTGCGGAAATGGGCTAGGGAGCTTGGGCTCGCACCTGCGGCTCTGCTCCTGCAGAATATTTTCCGCACCTGCGATGATTGGCCAGGCCATTGGGTGATCGCACCTGCGACTGGGCAACCGCACCTGCGGTCACACCATGACAGGTGCACCAGCAGCTGTGTTTGCCGGTTTTTAGCCCCGTTAGGTGCCCGAAAGGCACCTGGGCCCACCCGAGTCCTAGTCCAAATATACTAACGAGTTCCAAATCATAACACGGACTCGCTCAAGCCTTTGGAACACCCAAAACAACGCTAAAACTCAAAATCACATCCCCAAACCCCAAGAACCAAACTTAGGAACTTTAAGTTTTCTAGACTTCGCTAACAACGTGCCAAACTGACCTATACAACTCGGAATGACACCAAATATACACATGACTTCCAAAATCATCCTACGAACCCATTCGGCTGATTAAACCACTAAAATAACATCAACACAATGAATTAAACCTCAAAACTCATAGAATTTTCTCAAAACTTCATAAGGCTTAATTATTCCGATTTTGATCCGAAACTCGTCATTTCAAGTTCGTTTTACACCAAATTTCACAGATAACTCACATAACATACATTCAACCTGTTCCAGGCTCCGGAACCATAATACGGGCCCGACAACACAGTTTTCACATCAAATTTCATTTTCAAAGGTCTCTATTATTATCAGAAAATAATTTTCTTTAAAAATTTATTTCTCGGGCTTGGGACCTCAGAATTCGATTCCGGGCATATACCCAGGTCCCATATTTTCCTACGAACCCTCCGGGACCGTCAAATCACGGGTCCGGGTCCGTTTACCAAAAATATTGACCAAAGTCAACTTTATTTCATTAATCATCATAAACTCAACAGTTCAACACATTTCCACATAAAAGCTTCCCGGCTACACGCCCGGGCTATGCACGCATATTGAGGTGAGATTAACGGAGGCTTTCGGGGCCTCGAAACATAATTTTCTGCTAAATTACAAAAGATGACCTTTTGGGATCCATCCAATCCCCTCCTGTGGAATCATACTTTTCTACTATGACCTCCCTCCATAGAGCATGCTCTTCTTCTCGAATCTCCACAACCACTTCCCTAAAAAAGCTCTGTTGAATATACTAAGATCTTTTACTCCAAGTCCACCCCACTTC
This sequence comes from Nicotiana knightiana, assembly GCA_005239525.1. Classification (NCBI taxonomy): domain Eukaryota; kingdom Viridiplantae; phylum Streptophyta; class Magnoliopsida; order Solanales; family Solanaceae; genus Nicotiana; species Nicotiana knightiana. The sequence goes on from ML408938.1 coordinate 11,424, forward strand.
TTTGGGGAAGTGACTGTATGCCAATTCACTAGATGAAACTTTCTAGTTCCATCCGCCGCATCCCAAAGAAAATTCCTTTGAAGCCATTTCAGTTTTTCTGTGATGCTCACAGGAGCCTGCGACATGGACAAGTAATAGGTGGGCATGCTCTATTCAGAACTGGTGTCATGAAGATTAGAACACTAACATGAATGCAATGAGTATATATTAAGGAAGATGGATAGGATTCTGTAAACTTACTCCGATCATGATTATATTCATAGGGAATATGAAGCTAATTAGAAAACTTGACGATAAAACTATTATTGCAAAACATCAATAGCTTAGAGCTTTTAGGAGTGAAGTAATAGGCTCAATCAGATTAATTTTAGGCCGAGATATCTTGAAAACAAAGGCAAAATTATTGACAAGGAAATGATCAGTCAATTTGCCTTTCAAAGTTCATCAATCCTATAAGAACATTCAAATAAAGTCAATCTGATTGAAAGTCTTTTCACATTCTTTATATTATAAGAGTAAATCTTCCTATAAATAAACTCTTCTAACGTGCTTTTTCGTCTATTTTAGGTTGTTACATTTATTACATCTTATGTTCGTTCAATGAATTTTAGTTGTTTCAGATACTCAAGATGGCATCTTACAATTTTAACGTCATATTTTTGTTGCATCGGGTATTTAAAACTTTTAGGCATGGACCATCAGATTTCTAAATATCCATATTGTTAAAGAATTGCCAGATATCCAAAGTTAGAAGGAATTAAAGCACTACTACAGCTCATGGAGTATACAAAAATTTTGTTCCCTAAACTAGAGCTACTAGGCGTAACAATTGATTCTAGAGCTTACATCACTCAATGTTCTCATTCTTTCTTGGGGCGTCTGTCGAGATTTTTCTACCAGGGAAGCCCTTTGTAGATTGGACAGCGCCTTGGTATAGAGTCACAGGGACATTGGGTGGCAAAGCTGACAAGACAGAAAGGATAAAACTGTGAGGTCACAACATTAAAAGTTGTACATATTAGGTGTCAATTGTGTATAATACCTCAAGATGAATAAAAGTTGGATGTTTGGGTTTCCCAACGTTTATGCAAGGAAAATCTCCAGAATAATTCAAAGGAATCATGGGCGGCCTTCCATAAAGCAAGTAAAACAACTGCTTTAGGTCATACTTTTGTAGGGGTCCATTTTTTTTGTTATACCTAATAGACTATGTATAAGTTTTTAAAAAGTATATGTGAAGTGAAAAATTGATTTCTTTCTTTAACAAGTATAGAGAAGAAGGATTTGCAATTACTATGATTTCTGCCCAGAAAATTTCACTTGAAATAAATATCGTACCCGAATTTTGTACGAAACATATGATATATAGGAAGTAACAATTTGTAAATTAACTTTGACTTAAAGGTGTTCCCATTTATAATATAGTATGATATATATATATATATATATACACACAATATTAGCCATAAATATTTGATTATTAATTAATGTACACGAAAAAATATACATCTTAAATACCAAATATAATATCATTTATACTTATAAAAATTTATAGGCATATATTTATTATATTAACTTTTAAGTTTTGATAATTACTTCATCTAAAATTTAATTTAACTGTATAATTACACTTGTGCAACCAAACAATACACTTGTAATTACACTATGACAAACAAGCAGGTCGTCGTAATTACACAACTGTGTAATTACTAGGTTGTGTAATTACTACCCTATTAATTGTATCAATTCCAATTATCTGGTGGCTTTCCAAACATACCCTTATTGTCATGCCACAATTCTAAAGGAGCAGGCGACCATAATAAAAGAGTATTTAAAGTAGTTTACTCTTTTGTAGTTGGCAAATGAATAGGCAACCATAGCTCGACTGAAATATAGTATCTATTTGTTGTCCCAGGGTGTTCATGGTTCGGTTTGGATCGGTTTTTTCCTAAAGAAAAATCAAATCAAGTAAGTCAGTTCTTAAAATATTGGAACCAAACCAGACCAATTAAGTCAGTTTTTATCGATTCGGTTTTTGTCGATTTTTTCCGTTATTTGTTAGTTTTTTTCTTAAATATGAGACATACTCTACCAAAGACATATTCTGTAGATTACACTACGTAGCGCTATCAAACCAATTGCTCTTTGAGAAATCACTTATCAAGATATATTGATGATAATTGAATCAAATAGTGACGAATAATTTAAATACTCAATTAAAATTTTTAACATGAAATAAATCATTTTACTTAGCAAAAGAAAATTACCAATCAACTATAATGTAAAAGCAAATAATTAGATTATTATAATAGCAAAGGACTAGACTAAAAATACAAATGACTAGTACCATAAAATTTTAGAAACTTTATATAAAACAAAAACATATATGTATATATATAGGTGTAATAATAAATTTAAATAACTGCCTCTATTGATTCGATTTTTTCGGCTATTTTTTTATTAAAATCAAACCAAATTTGAATGATTTTAAAATTCAAAACCAAACCAAACCTAAAATCAGTTTTTAGTGGGTTTGGTTCGATTTTTCGGATTTTTATAAATACCCCTAGTTAAGTAATTGCAAAGAAAAAAAAAAAGAAAAACTAAAATTTGAAAAAGCTCTTTTATTTTCTCTCTTTCTTTATACCCAAATTCTTATAAAATTCGAGTCCTAATTTGCTCTGCCAGTACACCACCACATGCGCCTCTGCTCCCAAAACTTTATTCGACTGTAAGTTCCTTTTTTTGTTTTCTCAACGATTTTTAACACTAAACGTCCAATTGTGACTTGTAATTTGTCTGTGTCTGCTTCCACTAATCTTCTAAAACCTTCTTTCCTCTGTGCATGGGCGGCTCCATAAAATTAGTGGCCTAAACCCATATTTAATAAGAGATATTATTCTTTTTTTATTAGTACATATACACACACATATGCAAAAAAAAAGTCAGTGTTGCTATTTGTTTCATACTTGTTATTTATAGTATAAAATTCTTAAATGATAAAACGTTTAACTAGTAGTATTATTATTTATTTTAGTAAGAAGTAACTTAATAAATAAGATGTTAGATATGTATTTAAATATTGTACCTTTGATAGTGTGGTAAAAAAAAAATTTTACTAATATGAAGATTTAAGTAATTTAATTCAAAGTTCTAAAATATTTTTTAGTGTTAAAGAGTAGACAATATTTCTTTCTTTCGTCCAAGTTTTTTTGTACTTCTTTTTATTTGCAGACTTTAATATTATCTAACTTGAAATAAAATCATAAAATTCATTATTAAAAATTTTTGGGGACCTAAATCAAAGTTTTACTACTCTCCTACTTGAGACACATGTCCACCCCGACATTCTCAATCAAATTCTATAGAGTTTCAATTAAGATAAGATAACAATCATTGAATGTGTTATTTTAGTTACCGAATGTGAATGAAGCTGGTTGAACAACTCTATAAATATATGTGTGAGCACCTAATTTTCGTCCTAATGCAAATCACTCCTAAAAATATTCCAAAATAGTTTAGAGTTGTTCATGCCTTAGAGTTATTTTAAAATCATAAAAGTAATAAAAAATGATAGAATCTTGATTTCATAGCATGTTCGATTTTAAACTGCATTTTTAGGATTTAATTATATTTTTAAATGCATCTTTTAAATACTAAAAATCAAAATTACATTCGTAGGTTAATTAATTAGTGAATTGCATTAGTCAATCACTAGTTAAAATAAATAAATAGGCTAGACAAAAAAAAAAGAGATTTAAATTAAAATTTGAGTTAGAGTGATTAATATTACAAAAATTAAAAAAGGAAAAGAGGTTAGTCTTTATTAAAACTAGGCTAAGCACACAATTGTTTTAAACGGCCCAATTACTAAATCTCACCCCCAAAACCCACCAGCCCATTTCCATAATCTACCCATCGGCCCAATATCCCCTCATCTCTAAAATACACCCTAACTCCCTCCTTTAGTCCCTTCACTCTCTCTCTCCGAGAACACAAGATCCGCCCCCACCCATTTGGACCTAAAACCTAGCCGCCGCTGGAGGAGACCCCATCTTCACCAACCCTAATTCTCCTTCACCAAGAGCTCAGCCGCCGGCCACCCATCTCCTCTACCACAAAGCAGCCGCTCCCTCACCACAAAAAAATCAGCCGCCGCCGACTCGCTCTCTCTCTCTCTCTCTACTCTCAACAACCAGCAACGGCGGATCCCCGGCCCTAAAAATACCAAGACGCCGCCTCCCTCCTCACTCGCTCATTAGCATCTACACACTCTCCTCTCACCCATCGACATCAACACACACACACACACAGTAACATATAGTAGAGAGTGACGAGAGAGAGAGGTTAGTTCAGATTCAAATCCGTCGTTGTTCTTCGTGTTGGTCATGGTTCTTTTTCGAGTTGAGCCGTTCTTCTTGAGGTTGTCGATTAAGGTTTCCGGAAGCTGTTGAGCTTGAGGATCGGCTGCTGCTGTTTGCTGCCGTGCTGTTGATCTGCTGAGTTTCTTCTTCGTTCTTATTGAGGTATGCCTGTTCGTTCTCTTGGTCTTACCATTGCTAAATTAATGGTAAAAATGGTGCAATGTTTGAAATGGTCACTATAATCTTCTGAAATTGTTATGTATTTGAAATTCAACGTCATGTTTGGAGCTGTTTGGTATTTGAAAGTTATTAGCTCCAGCACTTCACTTGATAAACTTTGTTTGGTCTGCTGAGCTTATTAGACCTCGAAATACTATCTGTTTTGGATTTACCCTTATTTGTTTTATCGATTCTCAGTGTTTACATAGAGTTCATTTATTTTGAAGCTAATTATGTTGGTTTTGTCTTTCTCACCTTCTAATCTGATTTGGAAGTGTTCTTCCAACTGTAATTTAATTCGGTTGGGAACTATATGTATTATGGTGTCTTTTCTTAAAAACCAATTATATACTTTGTTTATGGGACACTGAGTATTTAAGGAATGAATTTGTTGAAAGTTAATGGTTACTCCTACTGTCTTAATGTTATTTAAGAATTTGTTTGTCGTCGAATTGTTAGGTGACAGAATTACGTTATAAAGTTACGAACGTAGGCGATTTTGTAAGAAATTTCAATAGTTAATGTACACTTCCTCCGCAAATGATTTCAAACTCAATAATCTGATATCTAATTAAACAACTTATGGACATCGTAGCTTGCTTTAGGCACGATTAATAATAAATTGTCGTGACTATGGGTACGGTTCCCGTGGCATAGTCATGATACGTAACCCCAAAATTTCGAGTGTATGCTGGCGTGACTCGACCATCAAACAGTTAAAATAAATGAATTCTTGTGATTATGGATACGGTTCCCCTGACATAGTCATGATATGTAATTTCCATTCGGGTGTGCATTTCATGTGATCCGACTACAATTTTAAATTATTAGTAATAATAAATATGTTGTGAATCGCGGGTGCATTTCATGTGGCGCGGTTTGCAACGTGTACCAAAACGGCAAGTGTACGACACCGTGACTTGTTTGAAACTCCATAATTGTTTAAAATAATTCAAAGCGGCTAAAAGTTAAATTACACAATAGGTGTAAAACATGTATTAAAACAGATAATTTGGCCAATTATTAATGGTTGAGCGACCGTGCTAAACCATGGAACTCGGGAGTGCCTCACACTTTATCCCGGGTTAATAGAATTCCTTACCCGTATTTCTGTGTTTCGCGAACGGTAAAACAGAGTCAATCTTCCTCGATTTGGGATTTTAAATCGGGGGAATTGGGACACCATAAATTATTCCAAGTGTCGACTCTGAATTTGAATAAATAATCCCGTTTTGATCAACGTCACTTTAATTGGAAAAACTCCATATCCCCTCAGGAAAAAGGAGGTGTGACAATATGTTAATCATTAATCATGACGGCTTAATGGAACTAGTGGCTTAAAACTAAAATATATAAAAATTCCCTGAAATTTCTTTCATAAAATCTACTATGTAATATTGCAACGAAAAAAGTCTATATGGCTTTAATCTAGTGGCGAAAGAGCAACGTATAACGTGTGGGTTAGACACACGTTATATGGTGTTGAACTCTCCCTTAGGGGTGAGCATAAAATCCAAAAAATCAAATTCCGAACCGAACCGAATTAATTTGGTATTTTGATTTCGATTTATCTGGTATTTTGGTTTATGTCGGTGGTTCGGTACGGTATACGATATTAGGTTTTTGATATTTCGATATATCGAAATATTTTAGTCCAAGCCCAACTTTTTTAAACCCAATAACTTTAAGCCCACCCCCCAAAAAGTCCAAAGCCCCTAATTCCCTAATCCTTGAAAACCTACGTCTACGGGCAATATCAAAAAACCCCTTTCCGTTTCTATTTTCTAACCTAGTTCAAAAATTTCAACTTTGCTTGGTTGGTGCGGCGGATTCACGAACGACTCATGACTACAATAGCTTCACAACCTCGGTGACGGCGACTCTTCTCCTCGCCGATTGCTTGTTTGCTCATTGTTGACCTTCATTTAGGTTCATAACTTCTCCATTCTTCATTGTTGATCTTCATTCATGCTAGCTATAATCACATTTTTGAGTTAAGTTGCTTTTTAACTGAGCCGTTTGTTTCAATTTCTTTATTCTTGTTGCTTACAACCTTGGTATGTATTGATACATGTCATTGATTAAACTGGAATTGGCAATCAAATTAGAATTTTCCCGATTAGGATGTTAAATTGTCTAGAAATGGACATTGTGAAGGAGAAAAATCATTGTCATTTTGTTTCTATCTTCTTGTTTGACATTTTCTTTCAAGTATGTCGATGATAATGCCAAGTTTATGTTTTATGACTTTTACCCTTCTGAATTCAATTTCAGATCCCACCTTCAAATTCTTCTTTCCATTGTAATATTTGTTTTATGCTCGTAACGCAGCCAGTGATGTTACTGGAAATGATAATGATCAACTTTTTCGAATAAGTTTGTAGTCTTGACATTTACATGGAATGGTCCGAAACCGTACTGAATCGTACCGAAACAAACAAGAAAATACCGAACCGTACCGAACTACTTTGGTACGGTATTTGATATGCATAATTGATATATCGAAACCGTATCGAAGTACCGAACGCCCACCCTTACTCTCCCCTATACAAAATATACCATTAAGTAGAAATGGTAAAAAGGTTGAGCCTATTATCCATCATATTTTGAACCTTACGACACTTGTCTCGGAGGTTTCTTAGTTAAAAAAGATGAGACACAGAAGAACTTGCTTTTTGATGTGTGGTTCAATTAAATGTGACAAAAAAGAATAGCTAATTTAGAGAATTTGAGTTGAAATTAGAAAGCAAAATAGTAAAAAGTAAGAAAAAAGAAAGAAAGAAAATAGAATTGATGAGAAGATAAATATATCATTTAATTCAGTGAGAGAAATTTTTTATTCTATTAACTCATTAAATCCTACCTCGATCAAATTTAAGCAAAATATTAAATTTAAAATATTTTATTATAATTTGTATAAATATAATATGTATATATTGATATAGTAGTACTATACATTTTTTGGGCCTTAAATATTTGGGGGCCTAAGGCAAGGCCTGCCTTACCCTAGAGCCGCCCTTGCCTCTGTGCTGTTTTTTGGTTCAGAATGGACAACGGCAAAAACACCGCACCAATTCAGCTGACGGCTGAGGCGGCTGCACAATTACATGAAGGCATCGGGTTGGTGCTAGGTAGATGGACTGCCCTTCAGATGGCTATCGAGAACGCCTGGGGTGGCCGCGACTCTCGTGAAAAGTCTAGTCAGCTCAATCTCGCCATATTTTCCGCCTTCACAAATTCCAAAGGTAATTCTGCATATGATTAATACTTCCTCTGTTTCAATTTATGTGTTTTAGTTTTATCTTGTGTTTTTAAACATGACATGTTATTCAAATTTTCATCAAGTGTAAAATGGAAATATTGAAATTTAAAACTTACTAAATATTAAAAGAGCAACTTTTTTGAATCAAACTAAAAAGAGAAGCAACACCTCAATTGAAATGGAGGGAGTTACATATTTAAGTCATTCCCAGCTGCTATTATCCCTTTGTTTTCTACTTATTTTATTTTATTGTATTTGATTAAAAATTTGTTTTTTTATTGAGGTGTTGATCAGCTGCAAATCCTCATTGTTTTTCATTATGCAGAAAAAGTATATATGGATGATATAGAGGAGATTCTAGTTGAGTTCATGTGGTCTCTAAATACCGAAGTCGATGATGGCAGTCTTGAGGAGGTACGGTGCCACTTCTTGCCTTGTAATCCCTTATTCTCTATCATCTTTGTTTTCTGTGTTAGCGCTACATAAAATATTCGTGGGAATGATTTCATAGACAATGAAATTAAGTGGAGCAGTTTTTATGCCTATGTTTGGAAAACTTCAAACAAACTCCTCGTAAGTGCTTTCTTTGAAAAGTAAGCACTTCTAATTTTCCAGAAACTTAATCAGGCTTTGAAGTACATCTCATCCGATTTGAAATAATTCAACAAGTATATGCTTTGTGCTAACTTCTGGCGTGATTAAGTGTGTAAATTCTCCAAATTGTCCTGGTATTTATATTTATATTGTAGCACCAAGTCATTAAAAAAAATTGGGGTCTCAGTAAAGGTTTTTGTTGTTATCAATCAAATATGTTTACTCTGATGCTATTCTCCCCTTTTGGTTATGCTGAAGGTTATGATGTTACATTTGACCACACTTTCAAACTTAATTCTTTTGGTGAATCTAAAAGAGAAGGCTAATTAGCATTTCGCGTTCGGCCAAAACAGGAAGCTAGGAATATGGATTTGTTTTGGAAAAAAAAAAGAATATTACATTAATAGTATATACTCATATAAGTTCAATTTGGAATTGATCGCATGACCATCGTCCTCTTTAAAACCAATCTTTATTGCTGCCCTGGTGCGTTGTTTCATACAACCAAACTGTCCATTTCAATTGGGAGTATCAAGGTGACTTAAGAACTATATCTTAAATTCAGTGCCTTTACCTCATTTAATTGATAAAAAATACGAGATAAACGTCCACAAAATATTATCATGTGTTATTAACTTTTTCTACCTGTAATAATAAAGCTTAGAAGGCTTAATAATAACTTGCTACGGATATCTCATGGGAAGATATAAATGCATTATGGGAATCAATTGATAGTTAGTCCACAACTTGAAGAAGGATGTTTGTGGTTTGCCCTCCCCTTTATGGTACTCCGTCTCCCTACATCCAGCCATTTCCCAGTTCTCCTTAGTTCTGTCCCATTCTCTCTTCTTTATTTTTCTGGGATGAGAATTTCTGTCCCATTCTCTTTGCTTCCATCCGCTAACCTTTGTTCAAGGAAGCATCAAGCGAACAAAAAAGATCAGGAAACATGCTGTGGTTTTCTCTTTGCTATTTTTTTTTTGTCGTTATCTTGAATTTTGACCAAACTGTTGTACTGTTCTTGTTAGGGAGAAGTACAATTTTAGAATATCAGAACTAAAATGGTAATTTACCCTTTCTAAATTTTGTTGTTTACAGTGGTTAGAAAAGTTATTGTTCGTGTAATCATGCATTTCTGTAAGGCTTTGGAGTCAGATATGTTGTATGCTTCTCTAACAAATAATATTGATGTTTTCTTTCAGGTAGCAGAAAAAATGATGTTTATGCATGAAGAGTGTCTGGAAGGCAATTTCAATTCAATCAAACTGCTAAGAGAAACAAATGTTGGAAGGAAACCTGCCACTTATGTCAGACAAGTAAGCATCCCCTTTGTTATAGGCATTATATGTTTTTTCCTCTGTGATCGACAGAAATTTTTTCTGTTGATAGTCACCTACTACTTCAATGTATCCTATCATATGCATTACAAAAAGTGATGAAGAAGAACTAGTATGTTGGATGAGTTACTTGTGTGGAAGTAATATAGGCCTTAATTCATATTTATTACAAATGATGCTTGGGTAAATCAGGTATTGGATGATGGTAATTGTATGAGATGAGGGTAATTATGCATGGTGTACTTTTGCTAATTGTTCCAAGGAAATATGAACTTGAGAAGAATGAGAAAACCTAATATATTCAACCGTTTATAAGATAACAAGCATATAGCTGGATTATCTCTTCGGGGATGCCGAATTGGTTTGGAGGGTGGTCATCCATACAGATAACCTGGGATCGATCCCCCTGCAATGCCTTATGGGTCGAGTCTGTCGCACAGGGCTTGCCTAGTGCGGTTTACATTCCTTGTGTGGTTTGCAGGCTATTACGCAATGAGGGGTTTATCAAGTGCGCACAGAGTGCTCACCCGAAGGGCAGAGGCTGTAGTGGTTGCGGGTTTTTCTGGACGTTTCCAAAAAAAAGAGCATAAAGCTGGATTCCCCCATTTTCCGAGCTGAAAATGGTTGGTGGGAGGTGCATGTTACTGAAACGTGCTAGTATAACAATTAATCAACCACTCTTCAATCCTAAATTAGTTAGGGTTCGCTATATGAGTTCTTTTTGATAAGTAAGGTAATAATTTTGTTCACTAAATGTAAAGCAACAGTAGGAAGTTTCTGAATGTGTACTGTACAAAAGAGGCAAAAAAATTCCTTATCTTATTCAGGATAAGGAGCTGAGAAATTGTAGCTGTGTCTACATCATATTAGGCTTTTGCACCACAAAATAAGCAAGTATTAACATCTGCATTTAAGTTGAGGACAGTCTCCCTTTTCCCTTCGAAGTGTCTTTGGTTTTTTCACTCGGTTTGTCTATATTATATTCTTGATCAAAAAAATCTTTGGTTTCTTTCACCAGTGAGCAAATACATGTCCATTTTTCTTTGAAGTATCGTTGGTTAAGCCCCCTGTGATGCATCTTTTTTGTAATTGGAAAATGTTGTCCAGTGAATTTTGTTTTATTGCTTACTTTTGCAAAACTTTCCAGGATGCTAGTGATGACGACGACAGTAGTGATGACGGCAATGAGAACTTGGGTAACAATTCATCAGATATGGCAATTGATTCTGTGGGAACACAGTCAAATTTGGGCCAGGGTATTGTAGTTGATGAGCGTGCGATGAAGCAGCCAGCTGAAGTGGACGAGGACGGGTGGACGAAAGTAGCTACTAGGCTTAACAAAGGTAGAAGGAATTAAAGCATTACTACAGTCCATGGAGTATACAAAATTTCGTTCCCTAAACCTTGAAATGAAGAAATCTTGGTGAACTATTATTTTAATAGTTGTAATTATTGGCGATTGTAATTTGGTTTTGCTTCCTCGTGCCTTGATGAATTCTCCGTCCAATTAACATCAAAGGCTCAGAGACGGTATTTTTGCTAGTTGTAACAATGAAATTTGTAGTTGAATTCCTGGATCCTCGTTGATGTTCCTTAATGCGCCTTACCTTTTTTTGGGGGGGAAGTAAGGCATCAATACTTTATCTAAATTAAGTAAAACAACATTATTGTAGTCCCTCGCTAGGTTCTATACAAATAACTATCAACTTAATTGCCAAACCAATGATATAATAGTGCTCTTTGTGTTTTGTCCACCCCTACTCCAGGCGGACACACAATGATTTACCGTGTACGCAACACGTACAATAGCCCTTTAATTAGGCAATAAACTTTGTCATAAATGATTGTCTAATTTCTACTTTTTTCAATTAATTAAGTGATTTGTCTAGTAAATGATTAAATAATCAATCTCCGTCTTACAGTTTGTTGTTTGCAGTTGAAAAAACTATACACACGTGGCTAAAAATAACACCAGAGGTGAAACCACAACGAAGGAAAAAGCATGAACTTACCAATGATAATTATAAGAAGATGCAACTAGGGATGACAAATGATGCGGGGCGGTGAATCCGTACCGCACACTTTTTTTTTTTAATTTTTTAAATTTGGGATAATTATATATTTTTTCTAAAAACTTATATGGAATGGGAGCTTGGTTTTTTTAACTATGTACTAAATAGCTTTGTGCTTTTAATATTCTTGAGATCATACGTAAAGACTTATTATTTCATTACAGAAAATTACTTCCATATTGCTGCTTCGTCTATTTCTGAAGTTGGAGTTTTCGTAACTTCACAAACAAGCAATAAGTCAGATGTGCGAACACGAGCGGATTGTATATATGACTGTTTTCCACATAAATATACATATATTCAGAATTCCTGTCAAAATTAATGGGATTCGGTGACCTCTTTGCTCTAAAAGACAGTCTACGTAATAGAACAAATTAAAAGACATTTAAAAATATTTGCATACCACTTAAGTTTTATCTTTTTTTTTAAAAAAAAAAAAAAAAAAAAAAAAAAANAGAAAATTACTTCCATATTGCTGCTTCGTCTATTTCTGAAGTTGGAGTTTTCGTAACTTCACAAACAAGCAATAAGTCAGATGTGCGAACACGAGCGGATTGTATATATGACTGTTTTCCACATAAATATACATATATTCAGAATTCCTGTCAAAATTAATGGGATTCGGTGACCTCTTTGCTCTAAAAGACAGTCTACGTAATAGAACAAATTAAAAGACATTTAAAAATATTTGCATACCACTTAAGTTTTATCTTTTTTTTTAAAAAAAAAAAAAAAAAA
>ML408939.1:0-35304 GCA_005239525.1 Nicotiana knightiana
ATAAGAAGAAGTGATCACATTGAAGCAAGCATGGAAGGTAGAACAGGTGATGGACCAGGTTCAACTAACCCAAGCATCATGACAGAGGGAATTCAACATATGCAACCTGGCCCTGATCCTGCTCCACAGCAACAAGACACCATGGAATCATCTAGGAATGAACAGCTAGTACTTAAACCACACGGATATCAGAGTTCTCACCCTCTTGAGAACATCATAACAGATTTGGCATCTGTAATCAAAACAAGATCATCCTTGAAAAATCTGTGTGCATTTGATGCCTTTTTATCCATGATCGAACCAAAGAATATTGGGGAAGCCCTACAAGATGCTGACTGGGTATATTCAAGGCAAGAAGAGCTGAATCAGTTTGAAAGAAGTCAAGTATGACACTTGGTACCCAGGCCACTAGACAGATCAGTGATTGGCATCAAGTGGGTCTTCAGGAACAAGCTCGATGAGGATGGAACTGTTACAAGGAATAAGGAAAGATTAGTTGTTCAAGGGTATAGTCAAGAAGAAGGAATTGACTATGATGAGACCTTTGCCCCTGTGGCAAGACTGGAGGCAATCAGACTTCTTATAGCATTTGCTGCACACATGGAATTCACTCTTCATCTGATGGATGTTAAGAGTGACTTTCTCAATGGCTATCTAAAGGAAGATGTGTTTGTCAAGCAACCTCTAGGTTTTGAAAGAAAGGAGTCACCTGACCACGTATACAAACTCGACAAGGCTCTATATGGTCTCAAACAAGCACCAAGAGCATGGTACGAACGGTTTTCAAAATTCCTGCTAGAACATGGGTACAAACGAGGCAAAATTGATAGTACCTTGTTCTTGAGGGAAACGGGTAAGGATATCCTGGTTGTGCAAATATATGTGGATGATATTATATTTGGGGCGACTTCTGAAAAATTGAGCAAGGCATTTGCTATGCTAATGGGAAGTGAGTTTGAGATGAGTATGATGGGTGAGCTAAACTTTTTCTTAGGCTTGCAAATTAAGCAAAACCCAAATGGAACAATGATCCACCAACAAAAGTATGTGAAAGAATTGCTCAAGAAGTTTAAAATGGAAGACTCAAAAGAAATAGACACTCCCATAGCCACAACTACAAAATTGGATGTGGATGAACCTGGTTCATCTGTTGATCAGAAGCTATACAGAGGGATGATTGGGTCTCTATTATATCTCACTGCCAGCAGACCTGATATTGTGTTCAGCGTGGGATTGTGTGCTAGGTTTCAGGCAAATCCAAAGGAGTCCCACCTCACTGCAGTAAAGAGAATTTTGAGATATTTGAAAGGCACTACTGATTTGTGCCTTTGGTATCCTAAAGGTAGTAATTTTGAACTTGTAGGATATGTTGATGCTGATTAAGCAGGATTCCTGGTTGACAGAAAAAGTACTTTAGGTATGGCTCACTTTCTGGGCTCATGCCTTGTGTCTTGGGCTACCAAGAAACAAAATTCAGTAGCCCTGTCTACTACTGAGGCTGAATATGTGGTTGCAGCCCCATGATGTGCCCAGTTGCTATGGATCAAGCAACAACTCATGGATTTTGGTATTGATGTGGGATGCATTCCTATTTTCTGTGATAACACTAGTGCTATTAGTATGACGAAGAACCCGGTTCATCACAAGAGGACTAAGCACATAGATGTTAGGCACCATTTCCTAAGGGACAATTATGAAAAGGGAATGATCTTAATCGAATTTTGTGCTACTGATAATCAAATTGCTGATATATTCACTAAAGCACTTAGTAGGGAGCATTTTGAGAGAACATGTTGGAATTAGGGATGATTGAGATCACCTGATTGAAAGGAAAAAAACTGAAAAAAATGAAAAAAAAAGATTTTTTGGCTAGAAAATTTTAATTAGGTACTTAATCAGATTAATAATTGCTCAGCATCATATCTTTACTGCCATACTCTTGTTCCATGTATTAATATGATTTCCTAGATGCTAATGATGTTTATCTATATTTGTAAATTGAGGCAATTTAAAGATTTCTAACTGGATGAACCTGGTTCATCATGCTGATTCATCTGACTGACGAGGTACGTACTTTTATCCATATATTAATTCAATTACAGTCATACATGAGCAGGATTCTTTCCATAATTGGTTCAAATTCAAATACTTCGTAAACATCCAAATTGAACCAGTTTCAAGAAGTATAGTCTTCACTTAATTAGCCTAGTTTTAGGGGAAAATTAAATGTCTAATCAAGTCAGTCCTTCGGCGATTAGACTCCTACTTGAGTACACATTCTGCATGTTGAAATCTCCCTAGCCACATCTTATAAAAGGTCATCATTACTCTTATCTTCATATATAAACCTTCAAACCAAGTTCAACTCATTCTACACAAACCAAACAATTGATTACTCGCCTTTTCTTCCTAACAATACATAATCATGTATTCACCACCACCAGCTTCTTCTTCTAATTCATCACCTAATCGTGATTACGATGGAGGAAATTCTGAATTTGTCTCCAATTCTCCATCTGTATACAACTCTCAATCACTAGAAATTTCGTCAACCCCTGAAAATACACCCATTCCTGAACCCACTCCAAACCCTACTCCTGCCCCCAAGAATCTTCGTGTCAAAGTTCTTGCCCGGAAATCTGTTGCTTCTGGGACTAGGGAAAAAATTATTGGAGGATATTATTAAAGCGGACAAAGGTACTAAGTCATATTCGTCCAGTGAATCTTTTAAATCAGCCAATAAGGAAGACACACCTGGTTCAACCAGTTCTGAAAAGGGTAATCTTGAAATCAATTATGAATTTACTTCTACTGATAAAAGATTCGTGTTGGTTGGGTCTGTTATTGATGTTGAAGTACCTGAAAGGTAGAGGGGTGGTAGAAAAGAAATAATTCTTGAGAGATAGGGAAAAGAAGTTGTGAGGGGATCTGGGAAGGATGGTACCATGCTAGTTATCTGTGGTCCCATTCCTGAAACTGTTGGAGAAAACATCACGGATTTAGGGGGAAGCATAGTTGAGGAGGCTGTAACAGGTCTTGCAAGTCTAAAGAAAGGAACATCTGGTTCATCTGGGGAAGAAACATTGGCTGAAAGGCTGAAGAAACTGGGGGAGTCCTATAACCCCAAGAAAAGAAGGACTCAGAAGCCCAAGAAGGTAAATCACCCAGGTTCCTTCAAAGAAAAGAAAATTTTCTGAAGTTGCTGATGTTCCTGCTCCAAAAGTAAGAGCTACTCGTAGCACTACGAGAGATGAAGAAGAGAAATTGGAAAAGGATCTGAAAGAGAGCAAGAAGAAGAGGGCAGCAAAAGGAAAAGCAAAAGTTGGAGAGCCTGTTAAGGCTATTGATATTGAAAAGACGACGTTGGACCTGTCCCAACAGGAGGAGCAACCTGCTCCAGGTGTGGCTGAGACACCAAAACCCACAAAGGCTAAGGATTCTTCAAAGAAGTCAGCTAGAATGTCTGTCACACCAACAAGATTTGTTAAGAGGACCAGGCCCAAGCCAAAGAAAGTGAAAATTGTTGAGAAAGAGGATGATGATGCAGACTGGAGTGGAGAGGAGGAGAAGGAAATAGGAGAGGTGACTGACAGAGTTACCATGTTTGGAAAGAAAACAATACTGAAGGGTAAGCTGGTGAAGGATCTAGAGAAGCCTGGAATGCAATATCTGCTGGAAACTCTGGAGGTGCGGGGCTGGAAGGACATGGTCCTTCGCATGGAAGGTAGGCTGGCAAGGGCTGAGTTGGTAGAACTCATGGGAAATTCCATTGTCAAGGAAGGCACAGTCACCTTCATGGTCAAAGGAATTGAAGTTTTCTTAATGCTAAAGAACTGGGCGTTATTCTGAACACACCAGTTGACGGTTATGAGGACTACACAAGGAAAAGATGGCCTTGTCTAGATGGGATGTCCTCAACAATCAACATCACCAGATTCTTCAGTGATAGTGAGAAGGAGATTGAACCCAGGCCGGTTTACAAGAGTAAAATGAAGCCAGAGCACAATACTCTTCGAGTTCGTCATCAAGTTCCTACTGCCTAGACAAGAAAGAAGGCACATTGCAAATTATATGGATCTGACCTTGATGGAGTGCTTGTGTAGGGGAAAGCAAATAAATTGGCCAGCTTTCATCATCCAACTCTTGGACAGAGTTGTGAATGGAACAAAAGCACACGCAATTCCATATGGCTTCATTCTGACAGCAGTGCTTGCACATTTTGGGGTTCCAATGAAGAAGGCTGAGATGGCTACTACCAAAGACTATTTTGGGAAGGAAACTTGGCTGACATGTGACTACAATGTCAATGTTCTTGTGGATGAACCTGGTTCATCTAGGAAGCAACCAGTCAATAGCAAAGTTAGAACTCTGGTGCAGGAAAACGAGATTAAGGATATGGAGATCCTTCGTTTGATGTCTCGTGTGATTGAGGCTGAAGCTGAGCGAGATGCTCTTAGGGCTGATTTAGCAAAGGAGAAAGAAAAGAACGAGGATGTTCTTCAGCAGATGCTTTCTCTCCTACAATCCAAGACCACAACCTCCTCTGCACCTTCCCATCCTTAGGCTGTCCAGAGCTTCCAAAACCCTTATTTAGACCAGTTATTCAGTTTGAGTTATTTTTACTATGTTTATTGCTCATGGTTGGTTTGTTTTTGTTTTTCTGTATGGTGGTTGATAATCGATACTAATCAATGAATTTTTCTTCTAGTTATTGCCTTGTCTCAATTTCTTAGTTAGCTTACATTTATTGGCTTCTTATGTTGATTAATCATGCTTTGCACCTTCAGTTGCCTCAATGGCCATGAGTAATAATTAATAAATCTGGTGAGTTTATCATTTTGCAAACTTTTCGATGATGCCAAAAGGGGGAAGATATGTGCTGAACTTTTTCAAAAAAAATTTCAAAATGATATTTATAACCTAATGAACCTGGATTATCTATGATTAATGCGTAAAACCATACAAAGTGTTTGAAGTGTATACATGATTAAGCACAGAGTTTGTCATCATCAAAAAGAAGGAATTTGTTGACCCATGTCACTGCATAGTTTCGAAGATTGACAAATGGCTGACCAGTTGAACCAGGTCCATCAGAGCACACATCTTGAACTTAATAGCTGGCACATGAACCGTATATGCATAGGAGATATTTGTGAATGTGAAATATCAATGAACCAAGAGATTGTCTCCTAATACGAAAATGTTGCAAATTGATGAGAAGATTGAAGTCGAATTCAGCAAGGAACGTAACAAAAGAAAGGAAGTTGAGTTTGATACAAATTTGTTCACCCAGGTAGAGTTGGACTAGAATTGGACGACAAGCTCAACTGACTCTATAAATACTTGATGTATTTCTGCTGGAATTCAACACACACAAAAGTTGAAGTGAATCAAAGTCTGAAAACAAAGTTCCTAGAGTCATTTTGCTAGCAGAATCATTGTGCGATTAAAAGGCTACAGTTCAACTAGAAGAACCAGTTCCATCTGATTAAATATTGAGTCTATTTGATTGTAGTAGGAGTTTTAATATTGTATCTTTTCAGCTTTCATATAAGCAATTGTAATAGGTACGCATTGTTCAAGTTAGAGTTAACTTGAGGCCTGTAGAAATTAGCTAGGGGCTAGTTACTACAAAGGGATTAGGGTTAGTCCTAGGATTACATAAGAGTTTATTTTGTAAGTCCGTTTGGCTCAGAGTTTTTTAGTGAAGTGTTTGAGCAAATCCTACTGAGGAGTAGGTCGTGGTTTTTTTTCACCTTTTGAGCCAGGTGTTTTCCACGTAAAAATCTTTGTGTTTTTACTTTACTGCTTTTAATATTCCACAATAGTAGAAGTAAGTACATCAAGAAGAACCAGGTTCTTCTATTGAGAGAGCACTTAAAAATTGGGTACCACACAAAGTAACCTATCTCCTTGTGTGGTATTGACGTCTAAAACATCATATATTCTATCATGTTTGTATTGATTCATCAATCTTCGTTTGTTTCAGTGACTCGATGGATCCCATCGATGGTAGAGGGTTTGGACCAGTGGTTTCAGAAGATCTTGGACATCACAATGCCCGAAACATGTTTATGGAAAGAGTTATCCATTAAATATGGGTGGAAGGACAAAACTCATGATAATTTTGTTTTACCTTGTTTTCACTTTTTGCATATGGAAAACTTGTTTGAACCCTTCTGACTTATTCACGAAATTAGGTCTACATGTGGGCTCAGTTGATGTCCCCAGGGAGGATGCTTTGTCTGACCCTGCTGATGCGGTGAGGCTGCTTCAGGAGGCACTTACACGAGCAGGCGTCTCCGGGCCTGCTTCGGGCATAAATATTTCTTCACGGAGTCCCTGGCCAGAGAACAAGCAACCAAAAATAAGGCGTTCCTTTACGGTCGGGGAAAGAATAAGAGGACAAAGGTTGACGCCTCCGAGTCATCTCCAGTGGTGATGGTGACTGGTCCTCCTTCCGGGCCAGTCATAGACACTGTGATGATCGACGATGATGAAGAAGCTTGTGATGAGGGAGCTTCTTTACATAGAAGGATATGCTCTTCATCATCTCAACAGGAAAACAGCTGAAGATGACGTCTTAGCACATTGGGGAGAATTTGATTTGGTGGATAATGCTAATTTCCGCTCTTGGACCCCAGTTGCTGTAATCGATACTGCGAGGCTGAGTACTGGGTCCATTTTGTCTTTGGTTGGCGAGCACCAAACAACCAGCACTGCATTTGATACAGCTTCTTCTCACTCTTCAACTCCATCTTCAACTCCATCAGCTTTATCTCTACCTTCACCTTCACAATCACCAACAACTGCTCATCATTTCCATCTTCATCCACTCTTCTAATAGCAGTTGCTACATCATATCCATCGGCCGCTCCAAGCCATGAAAAAGGTGATCCTCCTCCACAGTCCCCAGTTCATGGGAATTTGGGGTAAAATTATGCCGCCCCTTCTGAAGATCCACAAAGGAGGAGGAGTGTTTCCCTTTAGGTCTCCACCGGGTGCAACTTGCTTTCAAGGATGGTGAAAATTGCTAAATATCCGAAGCCTTTGTCTTCAAAGAAGGATTGGCAAAAGATTCACACTCTCTCGGGAGAGTGTTTGTTAAGCAATGCCATGCATAACGCCGCAATGGAAAAGATTCTCCATCTGTTACTTCTTCTACTTTTGAACAAATGTACTCTAAGTTTTACCTCTTCTTGTTATGTAGGCCAATTTCTTGATTATTAGGGCCTTCAAAGGCTTATTCGTGAGAAGGAAGAACTTACTTCTGAACGGGATTAGCTTTTGGCAGAACGGGACCAGACTATTCTTCGCCTTTCGGAACTGAAAACCAAGGCTACTGAGGCTGTTGTTTTGTTGGCTCGTTGCAGCATTGTGATCAAGAAGTGGTACCCTTATCCAAGAGATTGGGTCGCTAAGGGTAAGATTTGATGAAGCCAAGCTTAAATGGGCAGAAATCCAGAATGACGTTCTTGTTGCAACCGACCGTGAGGTTGCCTCCGCTGAGAGAGTGACTAATTTGGAAGCGGCCTTGAACTCAAAAAATGAAAAACTTGTTGCTGCGGGAGTGAGACATTCCCAGTTGAAAGAGAAGTATAGGAAAACTATCGAGCATAATAGTCTCTATAGTTCTACTATCCGTGAGCTCGATGTCAGTCTCAAGTCTGTTAGGTCCTCCTGGGAAAACCTTTCCACCGAGGTGGCTCAACTAAAAGAAGAACTCAAGAGGCCAAGAGGCTTCCCTCATTGTTGAATAAACTTATTCTATGTATATAATGAGGAGAAAACCCTTGGAAGAGGCCAAAACTGGTATCATTGACATTGATGCCGAAATTGCTAAGGCCCGAAAGCTTGAGTTGGCTGCAAAAAGTGGACTCCAGGCACAGTCTGACGCTCCTGGTTCTTCTGATTCCGGTTCCCAGTTTTCAAAAACTGAAGATGGAATGGAAGGTGATGATGTCGAAGAACAAGCTGGGGAAAACGTTGAGCCATCGATGGAACCATCTACAACTCCCGGGAATGCAGTTACTTCTCTTCCTCCTGGTTCCGGAGATGCTGCAGTTTAGCTTTTTCTTTCTTTTTCTATTTTGTACCTTTATAATTTTGAAACGTCCTTGTAAATAAAAACATATCTTTTTCTCAAGTATCATTTGAGTCTTACTTTCGTTCGAATATTCATGCAAGTCTTTTCGTACTTGCTCAAGTATTCTACACATGTTGTTTTGTTCGCACTTTATTATGTGTAATATCAGATGCTTTTTCTTGGAAGCATTTTGGTTCCGAGAATTATCGCTTTTACATGAGGGTTTCGATAAAGTATTTGCGCAAGTTTGTTTTTTTCATCTTTTTCTTTTGCGATTTCGGGTGTATTTTTACCCGATGGCATTATGGTTTCGGGAATTAATTCTTTCAGAACCAAGCCTTTAACGTGAGGGTTTTTTATAAGAGAGGTTCCTCTTACATTTACGGTGCTCTTGAAGAGGACGTCTCCTGTTCATTACGACACAAACATTTGAAGTACTTGTATAACTTTCAAATGGTAAAATTAATCATCGCTCAGACAAGAAACAAGATAAGAAAAAGGATTTCATTTCGTCCAATTCCTTCTATTTTCAAAAGTACATAAGCATTTTTCTATGCAGAAAATAAATTTCCATGACTTGTGGCTATAAAGAAATTTCCATAACTTGTGGCTATCTTGTACAACTTGTTTCTATGGGGATGGCTGCGCAGTCCCCGGTCTCGATGTGTATTTTGTTCCAAATTTCATTCCCCGGTTGACATGGCATTCAGTGTTGCCATAACCTCATATCGTCCCCCAAAATTTTTGAATACGAAGATGCAAATTGGAACACTGGAATTCTTGCATCTTTGAAGATCCCACCAATGAATTTCTAGGTAATCCTTCACTCGGCAACATATCTTGTTTCCCATTAGGAACCCATGCTGTCGAGCGAAAGAATACCTAACAGTCCTCTAGTGGTTTGTGCTCGTGAAAGATCGGGTAACCTTTGTACGGTAGCAAACTTAACTTCCCAGTGGGAATTTTCTATCGAAACAAAGATTATCTAATCGTACCCCAAGTGAAAACTTGCTTGTTTGCCTTGTTATCAGAGGTCTTGCCACCGTTGTATTCGTAGTATGCTTTCCATCGCTGCCTCGTTAAAAACCTTGCCAGAAAAACCCAATTGGAACAAAAAATGAATGAAGGAAAAAAGAGTACATCACATACTTTTCGCTTGACTGTTGTTCGTCAGCAGTAATATCTTTTGAGGTGAGCCACGTTCCAGTTGTTGGGCAACTTGTCTCTGTTTTGGTTCTCCAACTCGTATGATCCTTTCCCAGTGATAGCTAAAACCCGGTATGGGCCTTCCCACGTTGGGCCTAACTTGCCCGCATTGAGTTCCCGGGTGTTTTGAGTTACCTTCCTCAAGAACAAGTCTCCTACTTTGAAATATTGGAGGTTGGTTCTTCGATTATAATATCGCTCCATTCTTTGATTTTGTTCCTCCATTCTGACATGCGCCAAGTCCCTGCGTTCCTCGATAAGCTCCAAGTTGATTAGCATTTCTTCATTGCTCGATTCTTCGTCCGCCTAGAATACCTTAAGGTTGGCTCCCCCCACTTACACCGCTATCAAAGCTTATGTATCGTATACAAGGGAAAAAGGGGTTTCTCCCCCCGTGCTTGATTTAGCTGTTGTTCGGAACCCCGGGTAATTCTTCAAGCCAGTTGCCTTTTCCTACCTCCAACCTTTTCTTGAGGTTTTGAATAATTACTTTGTTTGTTTACTCCACTTATGCTTGGATGATAAGGTGAAGAGGTAATCCTTTTTATCTTCAGGTCTTCAAGGAACTTTGTAAATTTTTTGCCAATGAACTGCGGCCCATTGTCGCATGCAATCTTTTTTGGTATTCCAAACCTGCAAATTATATTTTTTCATAGAAAGTCGACCTTCGCATTCCCCGATCTTCTGATAAGGACCTGCTTCCACCCATTTAGA
The DNA here is from genome assembly GCA_005239525.1 of Nicotiana knightiana. NCBI lineage: Eukaryota > Viridiplantae > Streptophyta > Magnoliopsida > Solanales > Solanaceae > Nicotiana > Nicotiana knightiana. The sequence goes on from ML408939.1 coordinate 10,007, forward strand.
AAAATAGTCAGTTAAAATTTAAAGAAATCTTACTTTTCAGGGAGCCAGTGGTAGTGGTCCAACGATGTCCATCCCCCATTTCATGAATGGCCACGGGGACAAAAACGAATGTAGGGGTTCTGCTGATTAATGTACTAGTGGTGTGTAGCGTTGGCACTTATCACATTTTCGTACGAAGTCTTTGACATCTTGCTCCATACGGGGCCAGTAATATCCTTCCCGAACTAATTTCAGCACCAAAGAATATGCACCTGAGTGGTTGTCGCATATCCCTTCATGCACTTCTCTCATGACATAGTTAGCTTCTGATGCTCCTAAACACGGGCCAACGGGCCTTGAAAGGATTTTCTGTATAATTGACCTTTCTTGAAGCTATAACGTGCAGCTTTGGCACGTAACGCTCTTGATGCTTTGGGGTCTTCGGGCAACTTTCCATGTTCGAGATAATCGATCATTTCATTTCTCCAATCCTAGACCAAACTAGTAGAATTTACCTCATAGCAATCTGTGTCCAAGGCTGAGTTCATTAGTTGTACTACCGTCTCTGATTCTGATCCTTTGATTTCTATCGATGAGCCCAAATTTGCCAATGCATTTTCTTCTACGTTATCTTCCCTCGAAATATGAGTTATTGACTATTCTCGAAATCGCACCAATAAAGTCTGATCCTTTACCACGTATTGTTGCATACATTCCTCTTTGGTGTCAAAAATTCCATAGACCTGATTTACCACTCATTTTGAATAACCTTTGATTTCGATGACTTCGGAGTCAAGTCCCCGGGCCAATTCGAGCCCTGCAATCCAAGTTTCGTACTATGATTCGTTGTCAGTTAAAGGAATCATTTCGATGGCCTGCCTCAAGGTTTCCCCCGAAGGCGTAATTAAGACTATTCCAAGATCGAAACCTTTTACGTTTGTATCTCCGTCCGTAAATAAGGTCCAAACTCCCGATGTCGATTCTGACACCATTATTGCCTCCATAGCTGCAGAGAAATAGTCTCGGACTGAAGTCGGCCACGAAGTCATCCAAGACTTGAGACTTAATTGCAGTCTTCGATTTGTATTCTATATCGAATTCTCTTATTTCGACGGTTCATTTGTCCAGTCTACCCGAGATCTCGGGTTTATGAAGGATATTCCTCAAAGGGAAAGTAGTCACCACAGCTATCAGTGGCATTGGAAGTAGGGCCTTAGCTATCGAGCGACGACTATGAGAGCTAAGGCCAGCTTTTCCAGATGTGGGCAGCGAGTTTCTGCTCCCGTTAGAATTTTGCTAACATAATAAATGGGAGATTACATACCTTCGTCCTCTCGGACTAAAACTGCACTTACCGCAACTTCTTAAACTGCAAGGTGGACTAGCAACGTTTCAACTTCTTTTGGTTTTGAGAGCATCGGAGGGCTTGACAAATATTTCTTCAACTCCTTCAAGGCTTGCTGACACTCCGGTGTCCATTCAAAACTATTTTTCTTTTTTAGTAGTGCGAAGAAGCGATGACATTTTTCTGATGAACAGGAAATAAACCTGCTCAAAGCTGTAAATCTCCCTGTGAGCCTCAAGACTTCTTTTATGTTAGACAGTTGATCCGGGATATCCTCTATGGCCTTCATTTTGTCGGGATTTACCTCAATTCGCCTTTGTGAGACCAATAATCCTAGAAATTTAACCGAACTGACCCCGAACGCATGTCGCGCACCCCTTTTTCTTCCTCCTCCTCAGCAGAGGACCGAGTTCATGACATTGGTTGGGATAACTCTTTCCTTTCGGGAAAGGGGTTTGCATATTTTGGAGAGTCGCCACCTAACGATTTTAACGGTGCGTTAGGGCACCTAAGGGGTTCAATTACAACTACGTTACCAACCAGAGATTTGGGTAAGAGCTTGAAATTATCCTAAGGGGAAGGTGTTAGGCACCCCTCAGGATCCACAAATATGGTTCTCGGCCAAATGGTTTCGTGAATTTGTACAAATAGCAAATAACAAGTAAAGGCTCAAATAAGAGGGGATTTAAGTATTAAGCATACAGGTGTTTAGAAAAATAGTAGGGGTAATTACGAACTATCACATACAAGTGTCCTAGGTTTATAATAATATGGATCACATAAATTCAATACCCGGTAATCACTCCTCGAAGAGGGGCTACACGTGGTATTAGCGTACCGGTCATCATATCCATATTCTACCATTCCCACCCGTAAAGGTGATTAAAGCGCGTGTTGGTCACGGATTCTATTGCGTGTTATTACCCGTCCCATCCTATCAGTCCCGGAGGAGGTTAGGACTACTATTCTAAAAGGTAGGTACTAAGAAGACCCTCAGATTTAAAGGGGTAAGATTCTAAGGAAACAAGAAAGGAACATATAGGACTACAGTCAGTGGGAAACACATAGGAGCATATATCAGGCTCAGATTTTTCCTCCGCAGATAATACATATAATTAGCACAACTCAAACACATATAAAGGCACTATTGTTAATTAAGATCCTAAGACATGGTATCTAGGTGAATTCAGAGGATAAACAGATAGGCAGACTTGTTTTATAACTCAAGGAAAACATGCTCTTAATAAATTTTCCTACTGATTTAAAAGAAATACCTATTAGTGTTAAGCAGCACACACAGGAGAGACAGATTTCTAATTTTAGGAAAAATTAGTCACCTAAGGCTTGCCTAGGCGGGGACAGTGTATATTAACAGAATTATTAAAGGAAATGTTGTAAGTTATTACCTAAACATGTTGTTTTAGGTTGTTCAGAACACAGAAGCATTGCCAGTTATTCTTTAGAGAAAAACTAAGTGGGTGGTTATACTTTTTATACCTTAGTAATTAGACTAAAAGTAGTTGAGCAATTAGGCCCTACAACATGATATCTAATGCACATATAGGGATGCAGAATGATGCGCATGCAGAATTCTAAGCATGATTTCTAAATGCTCCGTAATTACAGTATCAATCGTGGTTTCAGAAGATGCTAGAGTGATAACTTATTTTAATGTTGTTTAGCCTAGGACAAGATTTCTAAGCGTACATGGCAGTGTGAAACATGACAGTAGAAAATACCATTTATTAGCAGGATTTTTCTAAACAAAAGTGAACATGCTGAAACAGTGGGCATGAGACCTAATAAACATGATTTCTAATGTGTGAATATGAACATATGGGCCTAAACATGATCTCTATTTGCACAGATAGGAAATAAAGTCTAATAGCATGATTTCTAATGCATGAATTTCAACACATGGGCCTAAACATGATCTCTATTGCACAAATAGGAAATAAAGTCTAATAGCGTGATTTTTATCCCTTTAATAGCTAATAGCGTGATTTCCTTATGACCAATAAATAATTTATAAAAATATCATTTGTACATAAAAATAAATTAAAAAAAACTATTTAACATTATAAAAGTATAAAAGTATTATTTTAGCATAAGTAAAGTCATTATAAATGCATATAGGCTATTATTGCAAATGTGCAATTTTAGCCCTTAAAATGCAAATGTAATTATGACAAATATGCTAAAAATATTTAAAAACTAATATGGATGTAAATATGAAATTAGATGATAAAATCATCAAAAAATAATTTGTGAGGTAATTAATGAGTATTTATTAATAAAAATTGCAGGAATAAATTGATTTAAAGCCTTTACAAAATTATAAAAAATTATGAAAAATGCATGTTCCTGCTTGTAAATCAAATGATGATGAATGTACACTATTTTGAAGGTATACATATATTTAAAAAATATGAGAGAAAAATTGGGTATCAACAGCACCCCTTATCAGTTTGATCCCCTCGGGTGTCGGAAATTTTAACAATTGGTGATATGTTAAAGGCACGACTTTCATCTCGTGCAGCCATGGTCTTCCCAAGATGATGTTATACTCCATGTGTCCATCTACCACTTCGAAGAGAGTTTTCTTTATTACCCTCTCAACGTTTGTGAGCAACAAAATTTCTCCCCGGGTTGTCACGCTTGTGAGGTTGAATCCGGTGAGGAGATTCGTTGCCGGAATAATGCTTCTGGTGATTTTAGCTTGCGCCAGTACTCTCCATTGTATGATATTAGCGAAACTTCCTGGATCCATTAAAATACTTTTAATTTTAAAATCTAACACATTTAAAGAAATTACTAGTGCGTCATTTTGCGACAGTAGTAATCCGTCTGCATCTTCGTCTGTGAATGTGATATTGTCTTCCCCAAGCCTCTTACTATGAGTTAGTGATAATTTTGTCTTCTTTACTGCTGAAAAGATGACCTCGTTAATTTCGTTCCCTCCGAAGATCATGTTGATCGTTTGGCGTGGAGGTTCCTCTCCTGCTTTCGAGGTTTCCGCGTCGCCCCAGTTCCGACCATAATTGTTTTTGGCCCGATCGCTCAAAAATTCTCTGGGGTGTCCATTCTTTATCAGCGTAGCCACTTCTTCCCAGAGGTGCCGGCAATCCCCAGTCCAGTGGCCGTGTTGTGATATTCACACCAAAATTGGAATCCCTCTAGCTAGGATCAAACTTCATAGGTCTTGGGAATCGTGCCTCTTTAATATTCCTCATGTGCGACACCAACTCTATGACACTCACGTTGAAGTTGTATTTTGATAATTTTGGGTAAAAAGAGTCTTGCGACCCCGAGATTTCTCTTTCCTGTAGCGATCTGTTGTTTCGGCCACGATCGGTCCATCTATCAACGGTGAACCTGTCCGCTGTCCGGAAACTCCTATCATGACCTTCTGTCCGCTTGTAGGGCAAAAATCGGCACCTCGAAGTCCGTCTATCTGTGTCAATATCATCTTTCATTTTTTGTCTATTCTTCTCCCGTCCTTTGGTCAGCGATGAAAAGCCAACCTGGTCATCTTCGATCCTTATTTTTGACTCGTACCAGTTGTGAATATCTTCCCAATTTGTCGCTTGAAACTCGAGCAGACTTTCCTTCAAATTCCGGGAAGCATCCTAACTTCTCAGATTTAAACCTTTGTGATCCTGAATATGTCGGCCTTTCGGGCTTGTACATTTATGGCATCAGCATGGGCCTTGATGAAAGAATATGTGAGCATCTCAAAAGAATATATGGAATGCTCAGGAAATAATGAATATCACGTTAAATCTCCCCTCGTGAGAGTCTCACCAAATTTCTTCAGCAACGCAGACTCAATTTTGTGAGGAGCCAAATCATTCCGTTTCACCGTTGTTGTGTAAGTGGTAATGTGCTTCTGTGGATCTGAAGTTTCGTCGTACTTTCGGCACTTTGGGCATTTTGAACCACTTCGGGATCAATTCTGGGACCGCACTCGGCTTGTATGGTAATTGGATATACTTCTTCTAATTCGGGCCCTTCAATATTGGTGGTGCGCCCGGGATTTGGTACATGCAAGCATTCACTTCCTTCATGAACCGTAAAAGTTCTTCATTGAACGGATCATTATCGTTGTTGAGGCCGAATATGCTCCCCCCGACCCCGTCGGAGCCAACTTCGCCCTGAAGTGTTGTTGTCGACTCTCTGCATCGTTTGGTTTGTGGGAACCTCAGGAGGAATTGGATCTCGCTTGTTCCCATTATTTGAAGCACCTGATAGTGTCTGCTTTAATTCCGTCATAACCTGATCATGTCGCGTGAGATGGCCTCGAATGATTGCTTGTTGCTCTTGCAGGATCCTTACTGAATCCGCTACATGCTCCTCATCAGCATCATCAGGAGTACTCTTCCGAACCTGTCGAGGGTATCGTCTATCATGCACCATTGTAGCGTCATTCTCCTCATTGCGAGTGTCACTGATTATATCCTCAAAATGAGGTTGCTCCCTTTGAATTTCAAGGTTGCGTGCACTGCTAACTGTGTTATCTGTTATTTCTTTTGTGATTTTTGCTAAGACAAAATAATCAAACACATTAGTAAAAAAGGCAAGGATCAACTTAACTGCACGATTGTCTAGGCCCTACGGTGCGCGCCAAACTGTTTATCCGAAAAACGGTACAATTGAATTTGTTCGTGATATCTAGACAAGTGAATTAATTTGATCCAAAAAGTAATAAAATATAAAATACTTAGCCTTAGAATGTAAATGAAATGGCAAAGCTGATGAATCCAAGAACAGAGTTTCCGGGCACAACAATGATAAGATCAAAATTGAGAAAGTAAAACTGTATTAAAATGGTGTATAGAATGTAGTGTAAGTTAACCAGAAAATTCGTGTCTTTTACAATGATAATTGAACTTCCTATTTATAGCTATGTCTAGGAAATGAAGGTCTAGGGATTATTCCCTTCTTTAATGTGAATTATGAGGGCTATTGATGAAGATGTAACGTTAGGCATAAATGTCAAATTCCTTGTAACGGGCAATCATCCTTAATGCTGCAAAATATTTTGTATTAAATGTTACTGGCCGCAGAGCATTTAATACACCCTTTGTGATTGTTATTCCTTCCGTTGACAAGTGGAATAGCTGTGTTCAGTGGCCATCCCCATCTTGTGTTCCATGTGTCATTCCTTTAAACGGCCACGTATTTTTCCCTATACAGTTTCAGAAGTAAATGAACTTATATATCGAAATATAATAAAGCATCTGAATGCTTTTGTAGGGCAGTTTCTTTATTGTGTTATCTAATAATATTTATGTGATTTTTAAAAATTTATAGCAATTGATATAAATTGCACGCGCAACTGCATATTCTAAAACTAGTTACGTTAAAACCACAACACGAACTGTTATTCCTTTTCATATTATATTCTATATTTAAGAGTAAGGAAATTCAAAAAGGTGTTGGTCAATATTATAATATCGTACTTATCTTTTTATTTTTACTAAGATACTAAATTATAAAAGTTAAGATATTAGCTCATGAAAAACTAGAAAGTCAACTGTAATATCTAGCATATAAATCATTAATGGCAGTTACAATTACATATAACATGGAATATTGTTGATATATTTATTTCTCATAATTGTATAAATATTCACCAATATAAAAAAAATTGAATCTAATTTAAATGATTAATTCTATTAAGGAAAAAAATAAAAGAAATATCAAACCTAACGTGCACATATGGAGAAAATTTGAAAAGAAAATTTATCACTATATTCCTAACATGTCCCATAAATTAATATAATGACATTATCTTTTTGTTAATTGAAAAGGTCATAAAATTTAGGAAAGGTTTAAGACTTCTTACCTATTTAAATAAGGAACTAAACAAAATTTGACTTGATTTTGAAGTCCTAAATATTAGGAGAGTGATTTAAATTACTATTTTATCCAATACAAAATAGATTTTTAAAGAGTAAAATAGACGAACGATATTTCGTTAAAATACTTTGTACTTTTAATATAGTATATAGATATAGATATAAATATAAATATAGATAGATAGATTGGTAAAGTGTGAGCCTTCATCCTCTCTCAATTAATGGATAATTTTTGTGTTGGTTGAAACCAAAACTTCAACACATATTGTAGTAAGGTTATAACTTCTTCTTTTTTAATTGCTATTTTTTGTTTATTTTTCCTTATACGTTGAATATATTAACAAATGATTAAAAACTTTTATGAAAAAGAATTTTTTTTTATTGAGTTAGTTATATACGATTAACATGCATTCAAAAACTTACACTTTAATTTATTTTATAAATCAAATATAAATGTTATATAATATTTATGCGATTTTAAAAAAAAAATTACTTATAGAGGCAAAGAACACGCACAACGTGCGTATTCAGAAATTAGTAAATAGCCAAATGAAATAAGTTACTTACTTGTAGTCGATGCATGTATTAAAACAAGAAATACTATATGTTTTTTTAATCACCTAACCATGTATAATTAATTGATATTTTGATATTATTATTAAAAATATTAATTTAATGCGAATAAATTGTTTTCCTCAAAGAAGTCCACAAAAGTTCACCGTGGAAAAATTAAAGGCTTTTGCACCTTTAATTTATGTTTAAACAACTTTGCTAATTATGTGAAAACAATTAACTAAATTATCATCCACGCATAGCTATGAGAAAACATTAATTCAGGAATATGACTGTAGCTATAATCAGCGAAAAGTTCAATATGATGAGATGTTTGCAAGTGTAAGAGGAATTCCTCTATAGTATGTAGAATAACAAACAACAATATATGTACTTCTGATGTACACCTCAGATTTAAGTGTTATGTACTCAAGCAAGCTATTGGCCAATTCCATATAGATTTCTAAGTTTCTTATAGAGGCTCAAATTCAAAATTTGTATGCTCCAGAATTGGACCAAGTCTAACCAGCTTAGGTACAATGATATTATCCCTAAGGGAACATATCACTGGATTGTCCCACTGCAATAGTGCACCCACAAGATATGCACGTAGCGTTAATGGAAATATACGAGGCCATCTTTCAGTTTCATATGCTTTGAGTGCATCCTCGACAGAAATACGTTTAGACTTGATTGCTTCTGCAAGTTTCTTGGTCAAAACTATTGAATCTTCGAGTGCACAACAACCACCTTGACCAAGATTTGGTGTCATTGGGTGCCACGCATCACCAACCAGCACTATACTTCCAGTAGAGGCTGGTGGGCTTATTGAGGGCCAAAGCCATCTATCTACTAAGCTACTTCTTATGATTGTGTCGTCTGGTGTAAGTTTAATGAGGTTTATTAGGTCTGTTGGCCAATTTGTAACGAGTTTTTCAGCCTGCTGTCTCAAGATAGATGGATCTGTTATCTTTGGACCTGTCAACAGATGTTCAAAACAGTCAGAATGATGTAATAGAAAAAGAAAGAACTTTTTTCCTGATATAAGTCCAACTACAGAAGTTGCGTAGAATTTTTCAGCTCATGAGAGAGTATCTAATCAAAGTGGATATACTATGATTTCTACATTAAAACTGGTGCCACAAGGGAACCATTTACTGTCAAATAAACATGCCCACATGAAAAAGAAGAGACACTGGAAAGGGTATTATGCGCACTTGGGCGTTCATTCTCGTCTCTAATTTTCTAGTGTACCGACATATCAAGTTCTCATATTAAATTGGGCTACATATCTGTAAACCCCACTTTCTGTTTAGGAGTCTAGAGACAAGACAAGACAAGAATGTTTTATGATGTAGAATAGCTTTTTTATCAAGTGAATGATATAAATGCATTCTTGTGCATGTTATGTATATTAGAGAGAAAGAAATAGAGCAGAAAGCTGTTATGAAACACAAACCTGGTGATGAGTTATTGTAGCAGATAAACCAATAGACCTTGGTTTCAGAAACAGGAACATATCCAGCACGCACTCCTCTTCCATAGATGTAGTTTACTTTTGGTTCAAATGGTTGTCCTTCAGGGAAATATGCTAGGCCTCGAAATGCACAATGTCCTACATAGTTAGGCTCTGGAAATCCCATCCACTTGGCCACTGGCGACCGAATCCCATCACAAGCGATTAATATCTGCAAGGAGTTGAAGTTCAAGAAGCAGGGGGAAGCTTGAGAAATAAGTCCACTGGGTATTTTTTTAAATAAATCTAATAGCTATAAAATGAGAATCACCAAGATAGTTGACAAAGAAATTAGATTAAGCATTAAGCAACAAGAGAGTTCACGGTTTTCGATATTAAGTGAATCAGAAAACAATTTATTTGGCAATACTCATACTACTAACTAAAGGAAATATCCTCAGACAAGTGAGAACGAGCACCACGGAAACCCTGCAAACAGGCAAATCAAGGTGCACACCAACTACCTTGGCGGATATGCGAATTCCATCTTCAAGTTTCAACACTGTTTCACCATTTTCACTTCTTTTAATGTTTGCCAGCTTTGAGGAAAAAGATATAGCATCTGATGGTAGCTTACTGGCAAGTGTTTCCAGTAGCACTCTCCTCTCCACAGCACGGACTTCTTGACTACTCAATTTTCATGGGATCGGTAGAGAAAAGGATCAGAATTTAGTGATAAATTACCATTAAGCAAAACAATAAGAGAGACCATTACCTTTCATCCTCATCTTTGAATCTGAAGGAGCGCAACTCTCTTCCATCTTCTGATTTTACCACCATCCTGCATATTCCCGGATACCATAAACCAGCGATTTCTAGATACTCGTAGGAAGCAGAAGCTAGGAGAAGCATTTCAGCATGATATTGGATCAACATTTATAGTATAATCCTTAACATTTGAATCACCAGTAACCAGATGGATACTTATGAAAAGCATAAACCAACAGAAGCATCTCCAGCTGTTCAGCATGATTTAAGTATCAGAATCCTTAAACCTCCAGAAGAACACTTAAGAATGAAGATAGAGACGACAACAAAGAAGTTCCTCTGTGTAGGATACTAGAAGACCTCTCAATAATAAAGCTATCTAAAAGCATCATCACCTACCTCACTGCACACTAAACAAGTTTTTCGGAAATAGGGAAAGCATAGCTACAACAAGTAGAAGCTTATTGGCGAGCTTCAAAGAAAGAAGTTAATCTGTTAAACTCATTGATTGGACTTCACTTTGCTTAAGATGAAAGCTAGAGGATGGGTAGGCAGTGAAGCAGCAAGCGAGCTGCAAGTACCTACTCCTATCAAATAAAAGGCATCATAGTTAATTGATGTGTTGGGAATCACTAACAGAACCAAAATTTCCTTTGTTTTGCACTGTTGAGCTTAATATATGCTGTTTTTTATTTGTTTTGGTTTATGAAAGAAATTTTGGCTAGTTTATGTTTAAATATGCATTATTATCTGATATATCACACTAGAATGACTATCTCCCTTCACTAACCTGCGCTGCTGTTATCTGCAAATTCTAAAAATCTGCAACTCAGTTATCAGCTCGCGAGTTCTAGTTGTATAAACTTGAGATAAAAAGATCTCTGCTACTGTAGGATGCCAAAGCAAGGAACATTATCATATACTAAACCAATTAACAAACCAAGGTTACAAAATACATATTAGTCCCCTAATGCTCTCTTTTCTACTATTTTAAAAAAAAAAGAAAAATGCTATTGGCTGTTTTCTAAGACCATATGAATAGCCAGTAGCTATATACTTGAGCGAAACGAATAAGCAAGGAGTACAAGTGAAACAACATACCCTTGAATTTCAAGAAACTGAGTCCTGAGATCATTGCCAACTCCAATAGCATCCAGTGCCTTCCATCCATTTTTAAAAAGTGTTAGTGAGGTTCCTCCAGTCCTCAGTGAGTCAGCCTGCTCAAGCACCAATGTCCTAATACCCAGCCTAAATAGCAAGCAACCACATTCATCAAACTTCTTCTCAACTTCCCAAAAAGAGAGAGCTCTTAGAAGTGTTCTGCTAGCACTTAAATATGTCCAAATAGAACTTACCACTATATATATATATATATATAAATAAAGCAAAATGGAGATAGAAAATTCATATAGTCGACCTCAACTAGTTTGTAACTAAGACTTATTGACTGATTGATTATATGTCCAAATGAAGCAAAATGGATATAGAAAACCTCAACTAGTTTGTAATTAAAAGATTGATTTATTGACTGATTAATCATAATACTAGCAACTATCATGTGAAGTCGCAAATGCGACAAATTGTCCGCAAATATGAACCCAGCAGGCATCGCAAATGCGAGAGGATGATCGCAAATGCGTTCTGCTTCAGCCCCAGCTCCCCATCGCAATTGCGAGGCTGGCTTCGCAAATGTGAAGCCTGCCACCCCAGCCCTCCTTGCAATTGCGACTAAATCCATCGCAAATGTGGTCACCGAAAATGTAAACTGGTGCTCGAATTTGCGAGACCTGCAGCACCAGCCAAGTACCAGCAATCACTGAAACAGTCCGAAATGCATTCAGAACTCACCCGAGCACACCAAACATCCACATAGCGTAGAAACATCATATGATCTCGCTCGTGAGCTCAAAACACCAAAATAACATCCGGAACCACGAATCGAACACCAAAACGCATAGAATTGACAGTGAAACTAAAAAACTTCTAAAATCACAACAAAGCACTCCGATTCCTACCAAACCAACTCGGACAGTGAAGGCTAAGTTTATGAACTTAATTTACCTCTGAAGTGAAACAGCAGTAGCAAGGCCAGCAATTCCAGCCCCGACAATAACAATATCTTCTTTTTTATCATCAGCTCGAGCATTTATAATGGATAAAGAAACAGGACAGACTCTAACTCTAGTTTCAGCTGGTAACCATGGTTGTTTTCGTTTGAAATAAATTGGTGGGCTAGAAAAAGAATAAAGAGAGACGTGCGACTTCACAAACAATAGATTGGAAGAGGATAAAGCCATGAAATGAGTTCGTTGGTGGAAAGAAAATGTGAAGACAAGAAAGGAAAATCAGGAGGGTATAATTCCATGAGAATACTAGTGGTGGACATTTAACGATGTGTCAAATTCCACATTTTATGTACTACATTTCAACATTTATGCACGATTTCCATCTCCCTCGCACTCCTAACCGGTTTCCATGCCGATCATGTCTCAACAAAAATTCGACTTCAAACTCATTTCTATTATTCCCTCTCTCTAATTTTTTTTTTGCAATAAAATTTACATATTTAATAATATTATAAATCACGATATTGAACAATTAATCATGGTTTATCTCTTCATATTTATATGTTTTGTTAGTGGACACTCATTTTAAATTGTAAGAGTCATGAGGGCTCACATGAATAGCAACATAGTGAGCTTGCTTATATCTCAAACTTCACATATGAATTATGATGACGATTTATTCTGATTTTATTGGGAAATCTAGTCCTTATAGAAGATGCAAAATGTTTGGATCCCTTTTTTTTTTTTTTTTTTTTGCAGACTTCCTTGTGATCTCATCGATATTACCCACGGAAGATTTTCAAAGCTTTTATAAACTACTAAAGTCCATTTTAATTTTTTTTTACGTACGTATAAAATTTAAAGGTTCGTATCTAATTTTTTCAGAGTATTCCATATTTTAACTAACATTAGCAATTTAACGTTTTTTCAGGAGAGTAGGAGCAAGACCTAAAGGAAAGCAAAAAGAATCAGCGATATATTGTTTTCCTTTACATAATAAAAACAAGAAGCTGGAATAGCTCAGTTGGTTAGAGCGTGTGGCTGTTAACCACAAGGTCGGAGGTTCAAGCCCTCCTTCTAGCGTCTTTATCCTCGTTTTTTCTAGTTTTGGCATGTAGGTAATTGCAACAAGTATGTCTTTATCCTCGTTTTTTCTAGTTTTGGCATGTAGGTAATTGCAACAAGTATTATCCTCCACAGGTGTCACTCCCACATTTTTCCTGAATAACTTCATTCTTCGTCTAACTACAACCTAGTAGAACTTACCTTTAAGTCCCAGCGGCACATTCTTATCACATAAGACACCAGCTTTCACTTTATCCATCCTGCTCTGATACGATGTGTGACATCTTTATCAATCTCCCATTTACTTTGTATTCTAGATCCAAGATGACTTGCATATCAAGCCTCATCTCCATATCCCCTTCCTGGGTATCATAACTAAACTTGCACTCTATGTATACTGCTCAACTTGAAACCCTTAGACTAATGGGTCTGCCTCCAAACCTCCAGCCTCTCGTTAACACCACCCCGCGTATCGTCAATTAAAACTATGGCATCCGCAAATAACATACACTATGGCACCTCACCTTGAATGTGTCTCGTCAATGCGTCTATCGCCAAGGAAAATAGGAATGGACTAAGAGTTGATCCCTGGTGCAACCCCATCATAACCGAAAAGTGTTCTGAGTCTCCTCACAATGCCCTAACCCGAGTCTTAGCTTCATCATACATGTCCTTAATCACCCTAATATAGGCTACTAGGACCCCTTTAGCCTCCAAGCTTCGCTAGAGCACCTCTCTCGGGACCTTGTCATATGCTTTCTCTAGGTCAATGAACACCATGTGCACGTTCTTCTTCATCCCCCTATACTGCTCTACCAATCTCCTCACAATGTGAATGGCTTCCATAGTCGAACGCCCTCGCATGAAACCGAACTGGTTCTCAGAAATGGACACACTGGTCCTCACTGTCACTTCAACCACCCTCTCCCAAATTCTCATAGTTTGGCTTAGCAGCTTAATCCCCCTATAATTATTGCAACTTTGGATATCGCCCTTGTTTTTATACAAAGGAATCATCGTACTCCACCTCCAGGACATCTTCTTCGCCCTAAAAATGACGTTGGACATCCTAGTGAGCTACTCCAAACCTGCCTTACCTGCATTCTTCCAAAATTCCACAGGTATCTCATCTGGCCTGGTAGCTCTACCTTTGTGCATCTTACGCATAGCCCCATCAACCTCCTCTATTCTTATGCTCCTACAATACCTGAAATCTCGGCGTATCTCAGAGTGCTCCAAGTTGCCCAACACAATGTCCCTATTATCCTCTTCGTTCATGAGTTTATGGATATATGTCTGCCATCTTCGTCTGATCTGAGCCTCTTCCATCAAAACTCTACCTTCCTCAGCTTTGATACACTTAACTTGATCCAGATCACAAACCTTCCTCGTTCTCACCTTGGCTAGCTTGTATAGCTTCTTGTCCCCGCCTTTGGCCTCAAGCTCTTCATACGAACTCCCGAAAGCCGCAGTCTTAGCCGCAGTAACCGCTAACTTCGCCTCCTTCTTAGCCCTCCTATTCCCCTCCATATCCATCATCTTCGCCTCCTCGTCGATGCTCTCTATAAGCGTCAAGTACGCCACTTTTTAGGCTTTCACTTTCTCTTGTACCTCCTTACTCCACCACCAGTCACCTTTGTGGCCGTCAGAGAAATTCTTTGAGACCCTAACACTTCTTTCGCAGCTACTCTAATACTTTATGATTAGTGAAATATAAATAAATTGACAAAAAAAACTTATCAATTCTAATTTGTGTTGATCTTTTGGATAGCGTCTTCGGTTTTTTTTTGTTTTTTTTGTTTTGTTTTGTAGACTAGTGTCTTCACTTATTATTAACAATTTTTGGTTTATGTTGACTTTTACTTCATAAGAGATATGAATGATTTGGTAAACTATTAATAAATTAACAAAAAACTTTATTAATTCTGGTTTATTTTGATTTTTTGGTTGTTAAGGTAACACAAGTTTAATTCACAATTGTATCTTTTTTTTTTTTGGAAGTTTGCCCTTTATTTGCTCCAAAACAAAAGATAATTTTTCTTCGATTTGATTTATTTTGATTTGATTCGATTCTAAAAAACCAACAATATTTGATTTTATTTATAAAGAAAATTGACACAAATTCAAAATTTTAAGAAAATGCTTATTTCTACAAATTAGATGCTTATTTATACTTTCTTACAGAAAAGCAGCTTAACGGGTCTGCAACTATTTGAAGAATCTCGCTGAACAAACCTCTGCGCTTTTGTACAGTTTGTTCCAAGAGGGAAAATACTGAAGACTGAGAATTTGTAGAAAAGGGAAGGAAACAGTGTTAATGGATACGGACAGTACAAGTAGCAGCAGCAGTAGTAATAGCAATGGCGTAATAGTTACTGCAGAAAAAAGAAGGGTGAGAATAGAGAATCCTTTTACTTTGAAGGTGGGGCAAGTATTTACTGGCTTTGGCATTGGTTGTGGTATTGGAATTGGTGTTGGTCGCCCTTTAAATCTAGGTACTCGTCACTCCTTCTCTTTTCTTCTCATTAACCAAAAAAGAAAAGAAAAAATGAAATTTGAAGATTTTTGGAAACCTAAAGAACAGGAACCCAAGAATTCGAGTAATTCATTTACGGGTTCTAATTTTGTTTGGTGTGTTTGTTTGTTAATGACTTGAAATGTGTAAAGTTGAAATCTTTATGTTGTTGGTAGTGGTTGATATCCAATTTCTGCATGTTTTGTGCTATTTGATGTTATGTAATATTGCATTGTTTGCTCAAATCCCACCGGAAGCAAAAAAAACTAGGTGATTTCTTCCATCTATCCAAGCCTTGATGGACACACTTACCCGGTACCTGTGCAGGTGGGCGGTAGCAGGTAACCCGTGGAATTAGTCTAGGTGGATACCATGGTTATCAAAAAAAATATTGCATTATTTGTCTATGGTATGGCTGTGTGTTAATTCAAGCAACTCATTTTTGGGGGTTTAAGTTTGTCCATGGCGTGTGTTTGTGTGTGTGAGCGCGCACGCTCTAGAATTAAAGGCATAAAGTTGAAATATTTAAGTTGTTCCTAATGGTTGGTATACTTTTACTGCCTGTTTTGTGCTATTTGATGTAGTGTTGTGTTTGGTTAGTCAGACTATATGTGTGCTTAAGTTCTGGCTGTTAGTGATCAGATTGCTTGCTGGGATTTAGAGATAACAAAGTTGCAGGCTAGGAGTTAATATTCCTTTAGATGCCTTTTCATGGAAAAGAGCAATTAATCTACTCTAACAGGGTTGATGCCCTTAGTTGAACAATGTTGAGAACAAGAGTCATTGATCTGTTGTACGATGCTATACATGGATAAATGTGATGTGTGATTGAGCAATCTAAATTGTATGCAGTTTGTGTGGTTTTATCAGCTTGCTAATTTGTGAGTCACATCATCGTATTGGTGTCAATAACAATCTAATCCTGTTCAGCCTTTCTGTGTTCTTGTGAGTATTGGATCCCTAGTATCTAAGCATGAAAGGATTATGATATGAGATACTCTAAATTATAGGACTTTCTGTTCTTTTAGATTGATATCTCTTTATCACTAATTTTACCTTGTTTTTAGGTGCAATACCAATGCTAAATCAAGTTATGACTGCCACTAGGGGCGCAACGGATGCATTTTCTGGAGTTGGAAGACATGTTAATAATTCTGTATGTTAATTTGTTGAATTGTCTTCACATAGTATTGTGATCGATATACCTTAAAAATTTGTTCTTGTGGTGGTTTTTTCATTTCTTTGTCTTTTCTGTAGTTGAGGAAGGTTGGGGCAAAAGGCATTGAAGCAGGCATTGGATGTGGAGTAGGTTTTGGACATGGTTTTGGAGTTGGTATGTAGACTTACTCTTTCTTTGTTAAAGGTTATATTTTGCATTGAGGATGATTATTTTTTGAAGTGGGAAATTGCTAAACTACAGTCTTCGGTGATGTTGGTAACCACCTTATGCCACTCTTTACTTAAGAGGATATTGAGTTGAAGACTTAAAATATCTGTTGATCGTGGCCAGATTGCCATGGGTGTTTCGAGAAACGGAAGAGTTAACTGTTTGAGTGATAGATACCTTAGTCAAAGCTAATTGGGCTTATTGGAATGTAAACTTGTGTCATCTTTGAACCACAGGCTTGGTACTAATTGTGGTCACAAACTCAGGGAATGATATAATGGAAGAAAGAAAAAGGAAATAGTTGAATCACAAAGACTCTATTTTATAAAGTCGTGTTATGGCAGATTCTTCTAAACATTTCTGTTGTTAAATAGCAAAATCTTGGTGGTGTATGTCAGGTCTTGCTGTGAAGCGCGGAGTAGTGGATCAGATTCAGTTGTTTTTAATTGTATGTATTCTCTCCGTAGCGTTGTTGCCATTACCTGCTGAGTTTGCCCTCATCCCCCGTACTTTCATAGGTTTTAACATAACTTCTCTCAATCTGCAGCAAGCCATGACTAAATTAATGATGAAGTCTGGAATGTCGACCGGCTTGTCTGTTGGTCAAGGCATCCTTCCACCGTCCTTGCAAGCTGGCATGAGGACGATCAATGAAGCCTCTAATCAGAATCCACTGGGAAGTGTCAATTCACTTGAAGTGAAGGTCCCTCAT
The DNA here is from genome assembly GCA_005239525.1 of Nicotiana knightiana. Classification (NCBI taxonomy): domain Eukaryota; kingdom Viridiplantae; phylum Streptophyta; class Magnoliopsida; order Solanales; family Solanaceae; genus Nicotiana; species Nicotiana knightiana. Next base: position 27,713 of record ML408939.1, read on the forward strand.
AGTTCTTCTCTGGGCTTGCTTACAGATACAAACACAAGTTCTCTCTCTTCTCATGTAAATGGAACTTCAAAAACTAATGTCAGCTCTTCAAATACAGCATATAGCAGTCGAACTGAGAAGGTTCTTAGCAATTTTCTGCAGAGTCCACTTTTGAAGGATGAAGGCAGTACAGCAAATGAGCTGGTATGTGAAGATGAAACACATTTCTTATAACATTATATGTTGAACGTAATTTTGTAAGGTCTCTTTATATTTGTTGTATCTTGTGCTAAGGATTAGATTGATAATTGTTAATAGAAATAGGAGGTTGCTAACATGTATTAATTAATTCTATGTTTGCAGTCGGACCGTTTGAGATCAGAGAACAACCTTCTTCATATTGTAAGCTTTCACTTTGACTATTTATTTAGAAGCCAACTCTTTTCCTTTTCCTTTTTTAAACTTAAAATAATATTGCAAGTAGATTGTAATATGAGGAAGACTGATTAGACCACTTATTTAACGATGTCCTTAATAGAATATTGACTTACATTGCTAAAACCTAGTAAACGATTCTTTTTTTTTCCCTTTCTCCCCTCTCCCTCGCAGATGAATTTGTTTACAACGTAATACTCAGTTTATCACTGCTTTTGTTTCTTTTCCTGAATAAATTTATCTATTCAAGGTTCAATTGTTTAACTGCTGAAATGGCCGTGAATTTTTATATCTCTGTTGATTTGTGTTTATATGGTGTGTGAAGTACTGAAAATAAATTTGTTGCATGGTAGGTGTTGAAACACCAGCAAGTGATTGACGAGCTCATGCAGGAAAATGAAAAGCTTCGCCAGATACTAGTGAAAGACTTGAAAGTCTCGCCCAGTAAACTCCATACCAGCTACTCTAGTGGAAGTAAGTTTCCATGTACTGAATGTTTTGAGTGCCGTAGAAAACAAAGGAGACGATGAATGTAATTTCTTTTACTTTTTCTTTGTTTTAATAAGATGAATGAAATGAATATCTTACGATCTTTTTCTACATCACCCAAGCAATTGAATCGAAAAGCTGACCTTCTCTTTTTGCCTTTGCGGATTTGCAACTGATTTCGATTGTTGTATGAAAGCTTTTTGGCACAGGCAAATAAGTAGCTCTGGATTAAAGCTTAAAGCCAAAAAAGTGTATGTAGGATGTTAGAAAAAGAAAGCTACTCTTACTTAGTGCAGTCTACTACTTTCAGGTTTCTGGTGCGCGTTTCCCTCTCTTTCTACATATGCATATACTCCGCGATGCACATATGTTCATTTGTTTTGACAATTCGTTTTAACTTTAGCCCCAGAATGCTGGAAAACAGAAAGAAAATCAGGTGCTTTCTCTTTACTTAGATTACGGCTGATATTTGGAGATCTAGTGTTAGACTGAAGTCAATCTTGGCTTTTGAACTAGTTTGCTTGGAAATTTACCTGAAACTCAAGTTCCAACGAAGTAGAAATAGCGCTGGAAAGAAATGTAAGAATAGTGTCTTTTATTAAGCTGAGTGGAAATGTTACACGATAAATGACTCCTCATCATTCCTTAAACTCACATACATTAATGATCCTCAAGAATCAAGGACAAAGTGAAACAACAAAAATGAAAAACAACAACACAGTAAAATATATTAAAATGCAATAAAGAATACACAAACAGGTAAATTATTTTCAATCTACAGCAAATGTGAAAGATAATGAGCATCAACTTAGAAGAAGAGTGCTGCACTCCCAATAAGTGCTACCATTGCCATGCTACTTCCGTGCACAAAAGCACTTGATGGCAACACAGCATCAGTAGGTCCAGGAGCTGGTGCCGACACAGGCCCCGGTCCCATGGGTGCAGGAGGAGAGTCAGGCATGAGGGGTGCCATATCAGGTGTACCTGGTGCTGGTGATGAGCTAACTGATGGACCAGGACTCATTGTTGGAGGAAATGCCATTGGTGCTGGTGGTGACATAAAAGGAGGCATGGCGATCATCGGTGGGGCTGCCATGCTAGACGGCGGCATTGTGGGTGCTTGTGCAGCAGAGAGAGATAGAAATGTAAAGGAAAGGGAGAGCACTAACATGACACATGATGTAGCCATGACTCTCTTGTGAAAAAAAATTGACTTCTTTCAGAGGAAACACAAGAGAGGATTCTTGAATAGAATGCACAAAGGTTTTAGAGGAAGTTTGTGTTCTGAGGTATTTGTTTAACGTGGATATATAGAGAGGACAGTCTACTCAAAACTTTGCAAAGTTTGTGGTTGAGCACTCCTTTTTATGTTGTAAATGCATAGCACATTGGTCATGTTTATCAAAATGGAACTGATTTTGACATAAACGTGGTGGCACATTAACAAGTAAGAAGTAAAATATAAGATAATATATTTTTTAAAATACGTCATTTAAGGTCCATGTCCGTTCATCAAATCAAATTAAGATTGTAATAGGCCTCATTTGGATTATAAAAGCTACTGCTCCCTCTGTTTCAGTTTATGTGAACCTATTTCCTTTTTGGTGTGTTCCAAAAAGAATAATCCCTTTTTAAATTTGGAAATAATTTAACTTAAACTTCCAATTATACCCTTAATGAGACGCTTTTATAACCACACAAATGCTCTGGGCTGCTTCTAACTAGTTTAGGACCACAAAAGTCTTCATTTTTTCTTAAACTTTGTGTCCAGTCAAACAAATTCACATAAATTGGAACAGAGGGAGCATAAGAAAAACTTTCCAAATTGCAAAGCGACTATCTTTGTAACAAGTATTCTCCAAAAACATTTTCTGAAAAATAATTTACATACACATTTTTCTCCAAATAAAAGCTTTTCAACCCTAACTACAACACAAATGAGTCCGGAACCCAATTGTGATCTTTTTTGACAAGTATGACATAAATATGTGTAAAAAAAAAAAAAGAGTGATCATTCTATATATAACGCGGTTTTAAACCGCGCTATACATAGTTGATGTGACGGAAACGTATAGTGCTGTAAATAACGCGTTATATATGTACAACGCAGTTATTTACTTCGCTATACCCTTTATTATACCGTCGCCTTCTTCCCCAAATCGACGGAACCTCCATTCTTTTAAATCCTTCCCCACCAACAGCGGTCCCTCCCCTTATTTTTTCTCCAAAAAAATTATAGTGGACTCCACTCGTCACATAAAAAGACAAGTACGTAGGTCTCACACCCTAGCAAAACATTGTGTTTCAGGCTCAAATTTTCAACTAATTCACTTTTCGAAAATCATAAATCGAGGTATTCCGATTTAGTTTATGTCTAAACTCGTATAATAATGCATATTTGTTGACTTGAATGTGTTTCCATGTCGTTTTGTGTTTTGCTTCTAGTATGTTATATTTATCAGGAGTAAGATATTAGTGTTCTAAAAAATATGTAAAAATTGAGAAATTATTTTTTTTGTTAATAAAAATGTTAATTAATATCTTTTACTGTTTTATATATATTTTCGTGAATGTTATGTGATTAAAATGTATTTATTGTTTATATTTAGTTTAGATTATTCATTAGCGTAGTAAAATATAGAGCCTTTTAGCATAGTAAAATGTAGAGCCTTTTAGCGTAGAATCCCTGTAGTTTAAGTATCTCTTATACTGATAGATGAAACACAAACTCTGTCCAATTTACAAAAATTAATTATTTAATTTAAAAAACAAACACACAAAATTATGAAAATATTAAAAATGACACACATAAGAATTCAGGATAGCTTGGTGCTATTGGGCCTCAAATATCGAGCCTGGAACTCAGGTATATACTCAGTCCAATTAAATAATTAAAATTGATAAAACAAACACACAAAATTATAAACATATTGAAATTGACACACATAAGAATTCATGATAACTTGGTGCTACTAGGCCTCAAATATCGAGTCTGGAACCCATAGGTATATACTCAGTCTAATTAAATAATTAAAAACACACAAAATTATAAACATATTGAAATTTAAAAAACAAACACACAAAATTATAAACATATCGAAATTGACACATATAAGAATTCATGATAGCTTGGTGCTACTGGGCCTCAAATATCGAGTCTGGAACCCATAGGTATATACTCAGTCCAATTAAATAATTAAAAATTAATTATTTAATTTATAAAACAAACACACAAAATGATAAAAATATTGACACACATAAGAATTTAGGATAGGGTGATGCTACTGGGCCTCAAATATCGAGCCTGGAACCCACAGATATATATTTTGTCCAATTAAATATGATAAAAAATAATTACTTAATTTACAGATCAAACATACAATTAATATTGTTTAATTTACAGTAAACGACATGGACGTGCCCGCCTATGCATCCCGGACCTGTCTCCAATGAGCTATTAGTGTTACAGGGCGATAATAGGTCCGCCTACGTATGGGAGGGAGAACTATTGGTCCAGACTCTCCGCGCTAGGAGAGTGGACGGCTTGTGGGATTTTATGAGGGACAGAGTTCTCCATCCCCGTGTAGTCCAGCGCCTGCGGGATACAGGCTTCTACAGGATATTTGAGATGGGGCAGTTGCAACTCGACTGGTCTTTGATCATGGCCCTGATAGAGTGGTGGCGACCGAAGACACACACTTTCCACCTGCCCATTGGCGAGGCCACCATCAAGCTGCAGGACGTGGAGGTTTTATATGGGATGCCCGTTGATGGATTGCCCATTGCATTGCCTCAGGGCATGAGAGTGATGCTGCGTGGCCAGTATTTGGACATGCTGCTGTAGTTCACTAGCTAGTGGACTGATGTATGCACTCTTTGATTTTATACCTTATGGACGCTTCAAGGTGTAGAATAAGGGCAAGAGAAATCAAGTCAATATCCAAGTTGAAGTGATTCTCATTGAATGTGTCCATTTCACATATGTGGGTGGGAATGTATTTACCCACTTGCCACAGACTTGTTTTCTTCTTGCTCGCACGCAGCATCCAATGACAACCCGTAAACCATCTGCGACAAAAAACCTTGTATATCTCCGGAGTTGAATCCCATACCATCATCTCACGATACTCTTTCACGTTGCGCATTTTTACCACCCCGCTTATGTGCGCTGTATCAGGAAAAAGCATGCCCTTTGCCAGCATCGTTACTCTAGAATCATCCCACATTGTTGTACGAATTTCATCAAAATCCCTTGTGATAGCATTCACATCCGTCATACTTGGTAAGTTATCAAGGTAGGGAATCTTCCTTGAATGAAACGACACTTGGTACTCGTACACTCTTGATCTAACAGGGGGTAGAGCATACTCCCTCTTCAAATCAGGTTCTTTATTCTCATCTTCCTCATCACCATCCTCACGAGGGAAGGGTGTGTCGCCTCCGGAATCATCAGCATTGTTGTCATAATCAATGTTCTCTTCCTCACTTTGTGCATCTGCCAGATCGCGATTTAATATGTCGTCTTTGGGCAATTGAGTGAGGACAGGTGGTTCAACTTGCTCGTTTTCACTGCACAAACAACAAAATAATAAGCAACTGAATTTAATAAATACTTCCCATATAGATGTATCACTTCACTTACAAGTCGTAATGTGATGACATTCCATGATGGACAGTTTCCTGTTGGTGATGACTCCCGGATGGACCACCATGATCCAACACACCAAAACTAGGCATATTCCAACTGGGCGTGGGTTCATAACTTGTAAAATTCATATATGGCTCGTACCCCCTGTGGAATATATGAGCGTTAATACAAATTCAATAAAACAAAAATATACATCGTAATACAAAGGAAAATTGAGGTTTACCACTCGTCTTGTGGATTATGTAAAGCAGGAGAGAAATTATTTCCTCGCTGCTCATTCGCCGGTGGTGATAAGTTTAAATCAAGGCAAACTCTTTCATCCGGAACCTGTCCGGCAAAAAGTGCTCCAGAATAACCACCCGATGTCTGGGGGTTATCCCTACTATGCGCAACCTCATTATTGGGAACGTCTTCAACCTTGACGTATATTTCCAACATTTTTATTACAAGAAATTCCTTGTATTCATCCGGAGTCCTCAAAAAATCTCTCAAAGTTTCATCATCGTCGATGTTAAACTCAGCGTAACAAGCAACCCCTTGCGGAGCGACGGAATACGGATATCTTCCGGTTACTTTAAGGTTCACCGGACGTATCCTCACACTCATTTTATTACATAACAACGATACCAATCCATCATACTCCATTGTAAGTGACAATTTAACATGACACTGTGGAGATAAACTATAGCTCACAGAGTTATTCGCCACCACAACCTCACCTCCCCAATATAATGAAACCCTTATTTTTCGCTCTTCAGACATTATGAAAAAATACTTGAGAATTTAACAAGAAGAAAAGTTTGAACGGGAGTTAAATATTTTTCGAATGGAAAGTTGTAAAATCCTAACGCCTTTACATAAGGTCATCCTAGCTCGGGGGGTTGAACTCATTTGAATTATTGTTATGTCATTAAGTGCAGGAGATTTATTGGTGGACCCACAAAAAAGGTATAACGCGCTTTATAACAACGTTATACATATATATAGCGTGGTTATAAAAGGCGTTATACCTATCCGTCCCATCAAGTCAGCATAGTGTTGTTTACAAATGTGTTATATATATCACTCAGTTTTAAATCGCGCTATACTTTAACGGCCAAAACGCCGTTAAAGTATAGCGCAGTTTAAAACCGCGTTATATATACAACGGCCACTCTTTTTTTTTACACACATTTATGTCACACTTGTCCAAAAAGACCACATTAGGTTCCGACTTCAACACCAATCATATGGGGTTTGGATGTGTCTGCATTTCATTCATCGATTTGGGGGAAAAAAGACACTCGATGCAAGTCTGACGGCCGGAACCAAAATGTGGTTCTTTTGGACTCTGTAGACCAAAATAGGTCCAAAAAAAAAAGGACGAGAATATATATAATGTCACACTATGTGGCGCTATACATTAACGGTAATTGTGCCGTTAATGTATAGCGCCATATAGTGTGGTGTTATACATAAAAATCTGACATATCTGTGTATAGCGCCATACGACCCTCCTCCTCCCTTCTTCCCCCATTTTTTTAATCTCTTCTTCTTCTTTTGGTCCCCCCACCCCCCACAATTCTGCCCAATTTCATAAAAAAAAAAAATTGGGTCCGCCCATCACATAAAAGTTGAAGAACTTTGGTCCCACTTTCGAGTAGAGCATCGTAGTTGTCGCTTCACATTTTCGGAGTCAAAATTTCAATTTATTTGCTTTCCGAAAGCTCTAAATCGAGGTAATTCGTTTTATTTTATGTTGAAACTTTAATAATAATGCATATTTTTTTATTTGTACGTGTTCTATTTCGTTTTGTATTTTTTTTTTTTTGCGAAACTAGTATGTTAAATTTATCCGGACTAAATAATTATTTTTATATATATGTGTTTCATGTCGTTTTGTGTTTTATTAGTAATTAAATTTATTTTTTGTTCATGTTTAGTTTAGATTATTTTTTAGCGTAGTAAAATCTAGACCTTTTTAGCGTAGTAAAATGTAGACCCTTGTAGCGTAGTAAAATTTAGAGCCTTGTAGCGTAGTAATGTGTAGTATTGTAGCGTA
>ML408940.1:0-51080 GCA_005239525.1 Nicotiana knightiana
ATATATATATATATATGTGTGTGTGTGTGTGTGTGTGTGTGTGTGTGTGTGGATCGGGCTGCACGCCACAACATTTATTATACAATGCTGAGTGATTTTGTGTGCTGAGTATTGAGCTTAGTCAGAAAGGATGCGAGGCAATGGGATTGAGTACTCTGAGAGTGTGAGTACCTGATTCAACTCCGAAATATATGGCATTTACATGCATACATGACATACAGGCATAGAGATGCATTTTCCTCATGTTGTATAGTATCACGTCATTCCTGACTTATTATACACATTGAGACGTGGGTATGGAGAGGCATTTTATACTTGTTATTTGGAAAGAAAATGAAACATTTTATATATTGTGGAAGGGTATTTGGAAAATTACAGTTTTCAAACTTACTCGTACTTTTGGTATTTTCGGTAAGAGATAAGGGTTTTCCTTTCACTAAGATATTTGAAAATCATGACCATTTTCTGGAACTGTGAACGAGTTGAGTATTTTTACTTTTAATATATCTCTTTTATACTTGCATTTATGCTGTTATGAACTGTTGTGGAAATATTGGTATTGGACTAGACCCTGTGTCAGGTTGTCACTACTTTCAACCTAAGGTTAGGTCTGTTACTTACTCAGTACATGGGGTCGGTTGTACCGATACTACACTTCTGCACATTGCGTGTAGATATTGGTTGTTGTTGTTGTTGTTGCTGAGTTTGATGGTTGCGGGACTTGAAGATGTACCTGTGTCTATGTTGTAGATGCCTCCTTTGTTCGGGGTAGCCTTAGATTATAAAACTCTGTTTATGTACTTTTCCGACAGACTATGTATTTATTTCATTTCCGCTTTGTAAACTCTATTCTCAGAAGCTCATGATTTGTATTATCAGTCCTTGAAAAATGTATAAAATTCCGTAAATTACTTTTATTTAATTGTCTTGTTGATATAATTGAAATTGGATAATTATTAATTAGCTTACCTAGCGGGTTATGTTAGGTGACATCGCGACTAGTGGATTTTGGGTCGTGAAATAATTTCTTAAATTATTTTACTTTTATAAGTATATCAATTCTATTTATTAACTAAATCAATTTATTTTCTGGAAAACAAGTATGGGCGTCTGCTGAGCCATGATGAGCTATTCAAGGAGACACATATTGTAAATAAGAAGAAAGAGGGGGATTGAGATAGGTGGTCTGAGGACCGGGGCAGAGATTTCATATATAAGCTTTCAATTTTCTTTAAGTGTTATAAATTACTTTAATAAGAACTTTTAAATACTAATTTAATTTAAAATAATGTAGGGTCGCTATCAATGTAACGTGGAGAAATTTATTCGTAATCAGCCATCTAGTGAAAAGGGCGATCTAAGCCAACCTTCAGACGAGGATGCTGAAAGAATATGGTTGGAGGCTGTTGGTGGTCCAAAATGGGGGAAGGTATACGCGCTTCCTACGAAAAAAATTCAACTCTATAGGTGTGGAATTCTGTGGTATGCAAGCTCAGATCAGAACTCTCCTATCTACTGGAGCTTTTCCTTTGCCCCTGTCTCGTGAGTCATCGCCAGAGGCTCGACCTCCACGTGACCGTTCCTCCCGTCCTCCTCGTGATCGTTCCTCCCGCCCTCCTCGTGATATTCTATATACCGTCTTGTAGATGAAAGTTCTTCAGACGGTGATGATGATGTTGTAGAAATATCCCTTGACTAATACTTTGATATGATTTGAACTAGACTAATAAAACTAGTTTTGAATTAGATTGAACAATTTTTAATTTGTTGTAATTAGTTTTTGCTTGGTTTTAGATTGTGATGTTCAATTGAACTTTAATTTGTTAGTTATAAAGTATTAATTGGATGTTTGGTTGTTGTTGTTGTTGTTGTTGTTGGATATTTGGTTGGATTTGTGGTGAACTAGGGGTTTTATGAGGTGAATTTGGCTAATAGTTTAGTTGTTCCCAGAGGAATTCAATATGGGCAGCTAGAAAAGGAGAGGGGCGGTTTGTACAAGGCCCTGGAAGGAATTCACCGCCCTATGGCTGACCGGCGATTACTAGCGATTCAGGCTTCATGCAGGCGAGTTGCAGCCTGAAATCCGAACTGTGGACGGGTTTTTTGGAGTTAGCTCACCCTAGCAGCGGAATTGAATCAGAAAGCAAGACAGAATAGGCTCTTACTGCTCTAGAAAGAACTTCCCTTGAATCTACTGCTATTGATATTAGCTCAGGGANGCGATTATTATATGTGAATTGGGGGTATTAGTATGCTGTTTTTATTTGGTAGGTGGTAAAGTTATCAAAACAACAATTTTATGCCAAAATTAAACCCAGAAAACCGACCAACTTTGGTCGGTAAATAATAATTAAAAAAATTAAATTGCACATTACCGACCAATGTTGGTCGTTTAATGTACAATGAATTCCCAGAATTCAACATTACCGACCAACATTGGTCAGTTTTGTGCCTGCACTGTTCAGTTTACCGACCATCGTTGGTCGGAAATTTTAAATTTTAATTATTTAAAAAAAATATATATTACATTACCGACCAAAGTTGGTCGATTTTTTTTAAATTTAATAATTTATAAAAAAAATATATTTTCCAGTACCGACCAAAGTTGGTAGGTAAAAAAATTAGTAAATTTAATACACCGACCAACTTTGGTCGGTATGCCCTTCTGACCTTCAAAATACGGTCCACATGTAAATGATCGCGTTTTGGACGATTATTGCCCATTACCGACCAACTTTCGTCAGTTTTTTGGACGGTTTTGCCCCGATTTTTAGTAGTGTTATTGGATGAAATAGCAAATGTACGTGCATTGACTGTTTGAACTAAAAATACTTTAGAGATGAATACCGTCATATTTTACCCAAGAAATTATCATGTTAAATCATCAAGAATAAATACTAGATGCGGAAGTGTACTTGAATCAATGAACGATTGGCCAAAATCCTTCGTTTTGCAAGTTATTGGTCTTCCAAACCAACATGTGGGTGGCTCTCACTTTACCAACGACGGGATATCAGAAAAGATCATAGCCCATTTATTGTTGCACATGTTTATGTAATTCTAATTTAGCCCATCATTAAATTAGAAGTTACATCCCGATATCTACACATAAAACCCATAGTTTATGAGTTGTCTTATAGACCCATTTAACTTTACACCCTAGGAGATTACTATTAATTTGGGTCAATCTTTTAACGATAGTAACCGACATACAATTATTCTTAATACAAAATATATGTACAAGTCCATAAACTCTTACATTGACCACCAAGAAGTAAAATATGATGGATCAGATTCCTTCAACCCTTAATTAGAAGTTCAGGTTTGTAACGACCCGACCGGTCGTTTTGAGAATTTAAGTTTCAGCGATGTAAGGTCTTGAATAGCTTCATATTATGTACATCGACTTTCATGCATGTTTTAATTCAGCTACCGGATGATTCAGAGTCGAATTGGAAGGAAGATTTTATTTTTGGAAGCTTAAGCGGTGAGAATTTGGCTGAAATTTGACTTTGGTGTAAACGGCTCCGGAACAAGTTTTGGATGATGTCAACAGCTTCTATGGTGATTTTGGACTTAGGCGTGCGTCCGAATTTGGATTTGGAGGTCCGTAGAGTAATTTGAGGCAATTTGGCGAAAGTTAGAAATTTGAAAGTTTTTGAGAAGTTTGACAGGAAGTGGACTTTTTGATATCAGGCTCAGATTCCGATTCTGGAAGTTGGAGTAGGTCCGTAATGTCGAATGTGACTTGTGTGCAAAATTTGAGGTCAATCGGACCTGATTTGATAGGTTTCGACATCGAATGTAGAAGTTTGAAGTTCTAAAGTTCATAAAGCTTGAATTGGGGTGCGATTCATGATTTTGATGTGGTTTGAGGTGATTTGAGGCCTCGATCAGGTCCATGTTATGTTATGGGACTGGTTTGTGTGATTGGACGGGGCCCCTGGGGCCTCGAGTGTGTTTCGGGGTGGTTTCTGATCATTTCGAGTTGCCTTTCAATAGCTGATGTTGGTGTCTGGTGTTGTTCTTCGCGTTCGCGAGGATCCTCTCACGTTCGTAAAGAAGGATTTGGCTTCAGGGACTTTGTTCTTCGCGTTCGCGAAGAGATCCTTGCGTTCACGGTGAAGAAAATCTCGGTCACGTAGGTTTGACTTTGGAGACTTATATCTCACAATCTATAAGAAATTTGGAAACGATCCAAAAATAAAAGTTGTGGCCCTTTGTGTCTCGTTTTTAGGAAAGTAAACTAATTAGAATTTGGGTTTGTGTAAAAAACGTTATGTCTGGTATACTACAGACTATCCGGGAAAATGAAGAAGAAATTTGTGTTGCATAGGGCTAACTTTGGTAGCTTATATCTCAAAATATATAAGGAATTGGAAGATTACCAATACATGAAAGTCTTATATCTTGGTGTCTAGTTTTCAGAAAATTAAATCATTTGTCATTTAAAGTTTTGTACGAAAAGTTATGGATATTATACTAGAGGCTATCTGAGAAGAGTTTGGAAATGGCTTTTGAGAGTTTTTGTTCATTGTGAACACGATGGGTGGCCCGCGAACGCGAAGAAGGAACACCTGGGCAGAATTTAAAGTTCAAAAACGAGGGTTTTGAGTTCATATCACAAAATTTAATTGGGAGCTCGGTAGAAGGCGATTTTTGGAGATTCTTCTGTTGGTGTTTGGGGTAAGTAATTCTTACCTAGTTTTGGTTAATTCCCATGATTATGTCTTTACTTTCAACATTAAATTAGTGATTTAGAGTGGAAAATTGGGGAAGATTTAAGAAAAATTCTTAGGCCGAATTTTGGGGTTTTGATCGAGATTTTGGTATCAGATTTGAGTAAATTTGGTATGGTTAGACTCGTGAGTGAATGGGTGTTCGTAATTTATGATTTTTACCCGATTTCGAGACATGGGCCCGGGGAGGCATTTTGGAGTTTTTCCTATTTTCTTGCCTTAGCTTCAAATTCATTAGATAAAGTAGTTACTTGTAGTTATATTTATGCTATGTAATTGATTTGATTAGATTTGGCCATTCGGAGTTGGATACTCGTGGAAAGAGTGTGTTTTCAGATTGATTTGAGCTTGGTTCGAGGTAAGTATCTTGCCTAACCTTGTGTGGGGGAACTACCCCTTAGGATTGAGTCTTCTATGTTAATTGTAGTCTGTGTACGTGAGGTGACGAGTGCGTGCTCGGACTTATTTGTGGAAGGTTGGCTTTTTAGGGTTCGTAGGTCCTTATATTCACTATGTATGAAGTTTTTGTTATGATTGAGTTCCTAATTACTAGTTTCATCTCTACGTTCTTAAATTAGAAGTTAATTGCTTTTGGATTCACTCTATTTCCTGTTTGATTCCTAATTGACTTAACTTAAGATTTTATCCCTTTTACTGTCATGCTATGTCTTCTTAACTACTTATCTCTATTTGCAATTATCATCATCTCATCCTATAATTGTTTGGTCCTACTGGAGGTTATGATTATTTTTCCACTGTTTGTCCTTAAGTGAAATTGTTGAATATCCTCGTAATTGCCTAACTTAAAAGAAGTTTAGATAACCTATACCTTAGTTGACTTGCCCTTACATAGACTTATCGAATTTGTTTTAGTATCTTGTTGTTGAACCGTGCAATTGGGTACGACTGTTATATGTTATTTTCCTCCCTGTTGAGTTGTTCTTACTATGCCTAGCTTTTCTTTATTGTGCTTATTTCTTGTGAACTAACCTTGCCTTTTCTTGTGATAAAAGGTTCTTGATTATGTATATGTGGGTTGCGCATGTGGAGAGACAAGGTGGGAACATGATTATGCGTGTGTGGCGAGACAAGGCGGGCATTTACTTTACTACTGTACACGTGACGAGACAAGGTGAGCTGTGTCAGGGATTGTTTGTGATACTTGAGTTGGCCTGGGGCATTCTTTGTTGTTGATATTGTGTAATGGAACACTCACTGTCTGAGCTTATTCTTGTGCAAATTATGAGAAAATTTTTGTACGTGTTTCTTCTTTCCTTTCTTTATGCTTACTGGTCGTTGAATTATGTTAGGACACCTGCACGAACATACACATAGTTAAGCATTATTATCGGATTAAGGGTTTTCTTCTTATAATTGAGTGTAGATATTCTTTTTGTACTTTCTTTATATGTGAGAATGATTCCAGTTGGCACGTGAGTCGTCTGTGCAGTTATAAGCTGAAATGAGGGCACAAGATGCCGATGTTAGGGTTCGGATAGTGGGACCGTGAGTTGTGATTTGTCCGAGGTTCGGTACCTTGTGGAGATGACTAAGAACTTGATGTTAAGGTAGTTAAAATTGTTGAGTTATTACTTGTCTTTGTTGTATGGTTGTATTCGGATTTAGGTTGTGTTCCATTTACGCTTCGTATGATTTTTTTTACGGCTTTTCCGCTGATACATGTTATTCCTTTCCTTATTGAATTTTTACTAGGTTGTTAGCCATATTGCGTAGTCTTTATGTAGATGTCATATTCTATCGCCCTATACTTGTTCAGTTATTAGACCGGTGGGTGTCTGGATTAGTCCTCGTCACTACTTCACTGAGGTTAGTCTTGATACTTACTGGACACCATTGTGGTGTGCTCATACTACACTTCTGCATATTTTTTTGTGAAGATCACAGGTTTTTGCATAGCCGGTCAATCGATAGCTAGCATCACGGTTGTTGTTGTGGAGACTCAAGGTAAAACCACTACAGCGTTCGCGGGTTTCGGAGTCACCGTCATATTTTGTTCTTACACTATTTTTTTACTTATTTCTAAATAGTTGTATCTAGAAGTTGTAGCAAACTCTGTAGAGCTTATGACTTGTACTACCAATTTTGGGAAATTGTAAAATTATGTAAAGGTTTCCATATCGAAACTATTAAATTTTCTTTAATTGTTGTTGTTATTTATAAAAGGTTTGTCTTACCTGGTCCCTAAGACTAAGTGCCATCACGATACCCAACAGAGAGAAAATTGGGTCGTGACAAGGTTGGAGCTTTGAGAGTAGAGAAATCGCAATTGATAAGGAACTCTTCCCCTCAAATGGAATATATAATGATGCGAATTTAAATTAGTCGGACTAGTGAATTTCAGATATCCGATGATTATACGAAGAAACTTGTAGGTAAATTGAACTTGTGCATTCCATCTTAAACCTTACTTCTTTTGCCTTATTCTAGTTTGACTTGTTCATGGTAATTAAGAAAGGAATCCCTTTGATAATAACAATTAATAAGTAAGTTTCAATTGACGAGTCGATAATCATATAAATGGTTATATTTAAATACATAGGATATTTTTAGGCTGATGAAAAAGTATGAAAAATTGACGACCTTTTGCTGGAAAACAAAAATTATCTTAGCCATTTGATCAATTTGCAATCCTAAAAGCTAATGGGGTCACATCATTGACAATTACTATTACAAAAATCGCTCCCTATATTCTAAATGGACAATGGCGGTTCTATATTGATAGGTCTGGGTGCTAAAGCACCCATTACATTTGAAGTAATACGCTATTTATTTATATAGATAATTGATGATGTGCACAAATTATTGCTCAGCATCATGAACTTAAAATTGAAAGTAAATGAGCACCCATAATTTAAAATTTCTGGATTCGCTACTGTAAACGAGCCGTCTACCAACTTTTTGTTGATGAGTTTGGTCTTATCGAATATGTTAAGATTCGAGGTTCAAAACTAAAGTCACTATTATCAAACAGAAACTACTATCACTTTTTATAATAAAAATAAAAGAAAGTCAACCTATTTGTGAAATTGCAGCTTCCAATGTACCCTTGTGCTATTCCTAATTTTATGCTACATAGTGTGGATGCATATGCATATCAGGCAGGCCATAAGTGTGTGTATATATCTATATATATATATTTATCTTTTTATTTTTTTTTGGTACTAAAGATAATATTGCATTAATATTAAAGCGTAGAGCTACAGAGGGGTGGATGCATATGATGCATCACAATATTAGTAGTTTGTTGTCTATTACAAGTAGGATTGTGCAATAAGTTTGTACAAAAAGAAGGATGGGTAGTATGTAATACAAAGGCGGCAGGTCCATTGTTGAGCTCCTCAAAATTTGTTGTTGTAAAGGCCTCCGCATCTGGCATTGGTCGTACCCTTCTATATTGTGTTCCCCCTACTTGATCGTGCTGCAGGATATTGGTAACAAAAATTGGTGGCGACTCAAAAATAGTTAGTGCCATATCAGATTCCATCAAGAAACCTTCCTTGTCTAAGGTGTCCTCCATTCTATTCTCCTCTCTGTAGACATGTGTGATTGTGACACTATGCAACTGGTCCAGGAGGTGCCTGAAATTAGAAACAAGATTAGAATTAGGCTGTTATCTTTTCGAATAATTGTTAATACTTCTGATGCATCCAGGTTAACTTCCAATGGGGTGAAATGATGGTGGTATGCTAACTTCAACCCAATAAAGAGAGCTTGTAGCTCTGCATGGACACTGGTCGTTGGCAAGATATTTCCTGGAAATCTTATTTTCCAATTTTCATGTGAGTCTCGAATAAGGCCTCCCACACCTGCTTTAGCAGTCGCTCGTGAAGATGCACCATCTGTGTTTAATTTATAGTAGTTTGGCTTGGGAGGAATCGATTTTAGGGGTAGCAATATGTTATCGTATTGAATTTTTATGTTGCTTGCTAAGTAAGTATATTCAAGCGCTTGGTTAATTATGTGTTTAGGGTTTGTTAGTTGTTGACGGTTGTTGAAGTTGTTATTATTATGAGTCATCCAAAGATTCCACATTGTAAATGATAGGAATGTGTGTTGATTGATTTTGTGCGGAATTGAATATTTAGTATTGTTGAAGAGTGAATACAGCCACTGTGAGGGTGGTGAATTCCTACTGATAGTGTTAACAATGTGACTTAGTCTCAGTTGGTGCCATAATATTTGCTCGTTTGTGCATTGTAGAAAAATGTGATTTAGAGTTTTAGATTTATTCCTACAAAGGTGGAATAAATTGTCAGGGATTATACCAATACGGTTCAAGTACTAACGTGTAGGTAGACGATCATGCATGAGAAGCCATAGGAATGATTTAATTTTTGGAGTGACCTTAACTTTCCATATCCAGTTAAAAGGGTTTGTAAGAGGTCTGCCAGAGGTGTTTGTTAAATAACCTTTTTATAGTTTTCATATACATGGTACATGTATTTGATTAAATAACATTTTTATAGTTGTAGTGACATCAAAAGGATATTTATCCCAGTCCCAAACACTATTAGTCATGTAATTAGCAATAGTGGTGTTTTGATGGTTGAAAGGCAATGGTCCTGAGATTAGTGATCTCATGGTGATAGCAGGTGCAAGCCATGCATCTGTCCAGTACTTAAGATGGGAATTGGTGCCAATATTCCATTGTAGCCCTAGTTGACAGTGTGCCCATCCTAAAAGGATATTTTTCCAAGTGTGTGAATGTCCCCAACTTGTCAAGGCATTCTTGTTGTATTTGTGTAGGAGGGTGGATGCCCAGAGTATTGTGGGTGATTTAAATAGGCGCCAAGAAAGTCTCACTATTAGAGCATTATTTTTTATACCCAACCGTTGTATGCCAAGCCCCCAAAATTCTACTGTATCCGTGACTGTTTGCCATTTTACCAAGTGAATTTTTCATTTAAGTTAGGTGGTACCCCATAAAAAGTTACGCATGTACTGTTCCATCTTGTGGATTATAGATTGAGGTATGCGAATATTTTGCATAATGTGATTGAGGAGAGTAGATAGTATAGATTTAATAAGAGTTGTTCTCCCCGCCAGTGACAGAAAATTGGTTTTCCATCCCGCAAGTCTAGCTTTGAAGTTGTCCAATAGGAATTGAAAAATCCGGTTTATTGACCTTGTTTTGGAACATTGGAAACCCAAGATATTTCCCGAAGGTTATTCCTTCATTCATGTTAAAGCACGGCAGTACATACGTTTTATCCGCTTGCCTACAATTTTTGGAGAAGAAGATTTTCGACTTTTAGAAGTTAATGTTTTGACCTGAGAGGGTAGTGAAATTGGTAAGAGTATTAATGATGGTGTGGCAACTGTTTTGGGTTACTTTCGAAAGAAGAATTATATCGTCTGCAAAAAATAAATGCGATAATTGTGGTCCATTTTTTGTTAATTGGATGGGTTTCCATTGTAGGTAATCGACTGACTGAAAAATTGTACGAAATAGGCGTTCCATGCACATAATGAATATATATGGTGAATAATGAGTCTCCTTGGCGAATACCTCTTGTTGGTTGGAAGAAATTGGTTCGTGTGCCATTGATCAATATGGATATGGAAGAATTCATAATACAAGACATTATTAGGAAAATGAGAGGGGTTGGTAGATTAAAATAGTGTAGAGTATTTTTGATAAAAGACCATTCTAATTTATCGAAGGCTTTTTCAAGATCTAGTTTCATTAGCATGTAGCTTGTATTGCCCTTTCTCTTTTTTTTGAAAATGAGTACGAATTTCTTGGACAAGGATTGCATTATTCGAAGCTCTTTTCCCTTGTTGGAAACTAGATTGTGTTGGTCCTATAATCTTATGTAAAAACGGTTTGAGTCGTATCACAATAATTTTTGTGATTAGTTTATAGATGGTATTACACAGACTAATTGCGCGAAATTGAGTAATGGATGAGGCGTTCTTTAATTTTGGTATTAGGCACAAATAAATTTTGTTGATACCCGACGGAATATGACTATCATTGAAAGCTTTTTGACACAGGAGGATGACCGAGTTGCTTACTTCGTTCCAGTATTTTTGGAAGAAGAATGAGTGTAATCCATCTGGCCCCATAGCTTTAAAAGGTTTAAAAGAATTTAGGGCCTGGATTATTTCATTAAGGGACAGTCCTGTACCTAGACGATGCTGATCATGTGTGGTTAAGGGGAAAACTGTGTAAGAGCTAATGTTTTTGTTGGTGGAAAGAGTGTGAGTAGTTGTAAATAAGTCTGTGTAGTAGAGCAAAATATGTTGCTTAATTTCAATAGGTCCAAATGTCCAATTGCCCACATTGTCTTTGAGTGCGTTGATACGGTTACGTCTACGCCTTTGTAGAGTAGTCATGTGAAAAATCTTTGTGTTTGCATCACCGTCATTTAACCAATTTATACAAGATTTTAACTTCCAAAATTCTTCCTCTAGTTTGAGTATCCCACTAAATTCATTTGATAGTTGTACCTCAAAGGATTGTAAGAACTCACTAGTTGGGTAGTGTATTGATGATTGTAAACCTTTAAGTCTAGTCAAGATTTTACGCTTTCTATAGAAAATGTCACCAAAAGTATATTGATTCCAGTATGAGACTTTATGTTGGAAACTTTTAGCAGATTCAATGAAGTGGGAAATATTCTACCATGATTCACGCACGATGTTTTGGAATTTGGGGTGAGTGGTCCAAATTGTTTCAAACCTAAAGATGCGTTGCTTGGGGATGTTATTAGGTTTTAGGATGACAAGTAAGGGGCAGTAGTCGGAGTATGTTCGAGGAAGATGATGTACCATCGCTTTAAGGAAAATTTTTATCCAATCGTAATTTTCTAGGAGTCTATCTAGTCGCTCTAGGATCGTGTGACCATGCCTCCGTTTGTTCGTCCAAGTATAGCGACTATACTTGAAGCCTAAATCTAGGAGGTTGCAGTAATTAATACAATGATTGAAAACATCAGCCCTTGTGTTATTAATAGGATTTTAGCCAAATTACTCTGTTGTTCTAAGCACTTCATTAAATTCCCCCCCCCCCTCCACCACTAGCCAAGGGCCCCTATAAGAATCCTTAATACATTTTAAGTTCTGCCATAATATTTTACGAGAGTTTGCACTATTATGAGCGTAGATAGAAGAAAATAACCACCTAGTAGGGTTAGGCCATACCTGTACCATGCAGCGTATCTCTTGTGTAGTCATGCTCACATCCTCCACCATAATTAGGTCACCATGCCACAATATAACTATACCTCCGGAAAGACCTTGTGCAGAAACTTGGGACATGCGGGAGAAATTGAAATCATTTTTAAGGGTATCGTGATCTTGCATGTGAGTTTCCAAGAGAACTACTAAAGTAGACCTATAATTATCTAGAAGTGAGCGGAATTGTCTCCTAAACTCCGCATTTTATTATCTCTTACAATTCCAGACGATGAGATTCATGATTGATTGTGTGTGATAGTTTATAAGTACATTCATTTTATGTTTTGATGATCTAACAAACTTACTATCAAGAACCAGATAAGGAACCTAATACACATCCTCAAGAACTTAAATATCAACAAGTCTCCAGTTGGGGACATAGTTCAACCCTTTTCGAGTCAAAGGAACAACATAGGTAACAGATAACTACCAGTTCCCGAGGTGACTATACGAGTTAACTCTTCACAGCTGTAAATTTTCTTCCTACACACGCTACAGTGCAGAAATAATTCAACATTCAACTTTATGGGGAATGATCTTACCTAACTTGCTTACATCATCCAAGTGATGTCACAAATGAGATATTAACATCAATCAAAGGAAAAATAAATCATTTGCACATTCAAGAACTCATCAAGCATTCTCTCAAGTCTGTGTCAATCTTGCAAGTGGTTCTCAAGGGCATCAAGAACGAAGAACAACATAACCAAGGACCAGTTCCATGTATTGAAGTTATTACATGTCCTTAGGTTTGTTGAATCTTTGTTATTTGTTCTTCATTTATAATTTCTACCTAGTTTACTTAGAAGCATGTCTGTAGAAGATCTTTTGTAAATCATAAACCCTTGTGTTTGTGCCTTGGATAGAGTTAGTCAAGTTGTAAAGACTTTGTAATAGAGTTATTACAAAGTGACTTGTAATAGGGTGTTACAAGTTAGTGAGGGATTAAGAGGTTAATTCCTAGGTTTAAAGTCTTTGTAATAGAGTTATTGTAAATTGGCTTGTAATAGAGTGTTACAAGTTAGTGAGGGATTAAGAGGTTAATTCCTAGGTTACAGTAGGTTGTAATCTAAATTTGCTCAGTAGTGAAGTTGAAATCCTACAAGGATAGGTCGTGGTTTTTGATCCTGTGAGTTGAGAGTTTTCTACGTAAAACTTGTTGATACCCAATTTTTCCCAAAAAAAAATTTTAAAATTGCAAATATACCTTCAAAATCATGCATTAATAGCAATTAGTATTTTCCCATAATTTTCCTATTTTATTAATTTACCCAGCATTTTATTTCCAATAAATAATTACAAAACTGTATCACAAATGATTTCAAAAGCATTTCTTGATTTAATTTATTCATGGTCCTATTAGGGCCAAATTATTCAATAAATAGCTAATTTGGCATCTTTTGGCTATAATTTCAATAACTTTGCAATTATAGCCCAATCATATAATTTTATACCAGTTTTACCCAAAACTTAGTCATTTGTATTTTAAAAATATTAAGTAATCGTTTTAAATCATTTTCTATGCATAAAATTCATTTTTATGATTATTAGATATTTTTATAAATTATTTTAAAAAATAGCCTAATTTCATTTCAATCTTAGCCTAATTAAACCAGCCCCTAA
Source organism: Nicotiana knightiana (assembly GCA_005239525.1). Taxonomy (NCBI): domain Eukaryota; kingdom Viridiplantae; phylum Streptophyta; class Magnoliopsida; order Solanales; family Solanaceae; genus Nicotiana; species Nicotiana knightiana. The sequence goes on from ML408940.1 coordinate 13,566, forward strand.
CCGAATTGAATCAGCCCAAATAACCCAGGCCCAATCCATTAATCCCCCGACCTAATGTCTTGTTTAATCTGTACCGTTGATCAATTTTTGATCAACGGACCAAACCCTCCCTTACCTTAATTAACCCTAAAGACTACCCCCAAACCCTCATTCTCATTCTCTCATTCTCTCTTCCCCCTCCGCCATTACATCCTCTCATCTCTCTCAAGATCTCTGTGCTAAACCCTGCTCTCATACTCGCCGGTCGTTGGCTCGCTGGTAACATTAGTGGTTCCACCACCACCCCTAGCCTCCATGGATCCCCCCGTGCCGGATTATTCCTACCCTAAGGTCCTCAAGGGACCAGCGGTTGTTCAACTCACACCTATGGTCTGATTCTGGCCGTTCTCAGGCCACCCTTGGCCTGTCCGAGTAAGATCCTTCTATCTCCGGCTAAAACCTACGGTTTCTAAGCTCGATTCTATCTATCTCTGGGTTCTCTCTCTGAAACCCTAATTTTAGCTCTTGACTTCTTAGATCTGTAACAGATCTAAGAGTCTCCTGAGTTATTTTACTGTTTTCCTTAAAGATCTTTCCGATTTTTCAAAATACCTCTTCGTCTTCAAACTAGGGTTTCTTAACACCTTTTAAAAATGGTTTTTCCTTATGATTTTTAGTATTATTCTATGATTCTTACTATGCTTAAACGTTTATTCATGTTTTTCCCCTTTTATCTGATTTATTATGTTAAAACCCTAAGTTCTTGGTCTTAATCCTGGGTTCTGAGTTTGTCTATGATGATTTGTTCGTTTAATATGTATATGTGTTTGTTTCTCATGAACGTTCTGAGTTTCTGTGATTTTACCCTACTATGTTCATTAAGGTTTCTGATTTTTTCTTCTTCCGCTTATGTTATGTTTGATCTATTAATTCCTCTATTCATTATTATTTTTAGTTGAATCCCTGATTCTATGAGGTTTTTACTACTATGCTCATTAGGGTTTTATGATTTTTGCCTCTTCTTGCCTATTATGTGTTTATTTTGCGTATTCATATAGACTTATGGTAATTTTCCCTAAATCAGTACTATTTTCTATTTGAATCCCTGATTCCCTGTGATTGATATCCTTCACTAATCTCTTGCGATATTCTCTACTGATTTTCAACCTCTAAGTTATCTTCTTGCCTTATTTTTTGGTCGACTATGCTGTCAATTGATTCTTAGGTATTTTCCTTAATCAGAATATTCTGAACCTAGCCTCAATTACATGTTCTATACTTGTACTGTGCTGAAATTATTTCCTTATATGTTATATTCCATTCATAAATGGTATCTTTCCTTATTTGTCTTTACCGTTCGAAGTTAACTCCCTTAATTGAGGAGTACTTATATTGTTTTATACTGATTGATTCTGAGTCCCCATAATTACTCCTTGACTTTTATTCTTACCTTATTATTCTACCTAGTTTCAAACTATATATACATGTTCTCTCATTAACACCAACACACGAACACATTGGTTCAAAAACTATCTCTCACACTCAAAGCTTTCTGCTCTCCTTCTTTGTTACTTGTTACTGTTCTGAGTTAGCCAGCTGCAAGCCAATGCTAATTATTGTGCTCTCCTATTCTTCACTTTTGTGTTTGCTATCTTCTTTACTGGTATGTTCTGATTTCAATCAAGTCTCAAAAGCAATATGTTTCTTTTGCTACTTCAATTCATCATGTTTCTAATCTACTTCTACTTATGGTTTTGTTGTTCGACATGTAATTGACCTCTTTGCTTCATCTAAGTGTGCTAGTTACGTCTTACCTCTTTAGATCAGTAACCTGACTTTACCCTTTTTTTAATGCTTGTGTACTATTGCCTGGTTCTAGTATGCACCTATTGATTTTTTATCCTAAGTTGTTTTAATGCTCAATCATGTTTAGTATGAGATCCTATACTCTACTGAATCCCCTAAGCATTTCAGATTCTGTAACTATGTCTAATTAGTACTCCTGAATCTATGTGTTACTATCTGCACCAAATGCAAAGGACTTCTGCATGTTATGTGTTCACCATACATGCTCTATTTGTCCCCAATCCCCAATTAACCCTGTGTGAAGGTTTGTTCTCTGAGTGTTACTGAACTTGTTTGATTGACCTATAGTTTGTTTAATTACACAATTGTTTTCAAAAGCTATTTTACTAAACAACTCTCTTATTTACAAAACTATTTCAACTGTCTCTTTTCACACTGCTTTCCTACTAAAACCTTTTCAAAACTATGTCAAGCACTCTCACTCTACTCTTAGGTCTTTAAGTTCTGCCCCCTCCAATGTGTGATTGCTTAGGGATATCTATGAGATCCCTCTAAACTCTGATGCACTGGGCTGACACTTCCACACTGCACTTACTCAGTTATGGTTGTGAAATCTGGGTGTGAGCACTGACCGGGATACTTGAGGTCCTTAAGGAACTCTGACACACCCGGAGTGTAACTTCTTCTTTTCTTTTTCTACTTATAGTGTAACTTCTTCTTTTATTTTTCTACTTATGTAATTCATTTCAATATTGGTTCGTAATAATTATTGTAAATGAATATTGGGGTTGGCTAGTGAAAAGGGGAGGGTAGTTATATATGTTATATATCAATGGGTAAAAATCATGCCTTAGGTTTACATTTCCTATATGTGCATTAGAATCCATGTTTAGGACCAAAACATTCAAAGCATGTCATTAGATATCATGTTCTTAGGTTTCACGTATATTGTTACCGCATCTCATTTGATATTATCACTTAGAAATCCTGCTTCTAGGCTAAATAACAGCATTAACATAAAAAAGTTGCTCCTACACATCCTGAAATTGTGATGTAACTTTCTATGCATTTAGAAATCATGCTTTAGGAATTCTGCATATCTTGAATCATTCTGCATTTTATATGTGCATACTAGATACCATGCCTTAGGATTTCGTTTGTATTTGTTAAGCCACGCCTAGTTAAACTACTGATGCATGAAAAAAAAGGACATAAGACAGTCTCACATTTGATTATCCTGTTTTAAATAAACAATTGGTAACAATCCTTGTATTTTGTAACACTTAGAACATCATGCTTTAGGTATAACAACCTCTAAACAGTTTTTTAACAATTCTGGTAACTATTGTGCATTACCCCCCACGCGTAGGTAAGCCTTAGGTAATCAACCTTTATAAAACTGGAAAACTATGTCTTTTGTGTTTACTGCTAAATGGTTAACAGGCTTAAAATCAGTAGGCAAGTTGATTAGGGCCCTGCTTCTGGGTTTATAAAATAAAATTGCATATCTTCTGTGTTTTGATATTCACTTAGAAATCATGCTTTAGGATCCTGTCTAATAAAAATGCCTCTTATTTGTGTTTGAGTCGTGTTGTTTACGTGCATTATCTGTGGAGGTGAATTTGAGCCTCTTAATTGTTCTTTCCTGCCTTTATTTGCTAAAGTCCTATTTGTTCTTGCCTGTCGCCTAGTATTTTCTCCTTTTAAACCTTAGGGGTATGTCTAGAACTGCCTATAGGTAGAAGTCCTAATTTTCTCCAGGACCATTAAGAAGGGACGGGTAACAGCACGCATAGAGATCGTTAAACAACACTCGCTTAAATAACCTCTAAGGGGTGGGAAATGGTAGATATGGATATGATGACCGGTGCGATAATTCCATGTGTATCCCCTTTCTGAGGAGTGATTGCCGGCATTGCATTGATGTGATCCTATAGGATAAACAACCTAGGAATCCCTTATCCCTTACACATGTGTGCTTAGACTGTAAATCTTTCAAAACCTTATACATGTGCTTAGACTTTAAATCTTCTAAAACTTTACTTCACATGTGTGCTTAGATTACGAATCTTTTCAAAACCCTTTATTTGGTTTGTGCTTTAATTGCTTATTTGCTACTTGTTTAAATTCACAAATCTTATTTGGACGGGAACCACAATAGTGGACTTTCAGGGGTGCCTAACACCTTCCCCTTGAAGTAATTTCAAGCCCTTACCCCGTCTCTGGTTATTCAATTTTTTGTTGTAAATGACCCTTAGTAGGTTCCCTAGCGCACCTTAATTCGTTAGGTGGCGACTCTTCAATTCCTTACATACCCCTTTTCCCAAGAGGAAACGAGTTGTCCCAACAACGTCAAAAACCCTGACTGATCCGAAAGGAGAGGGAAAAAGGGGGCGCGACAGCATGGCGACTCTGCTGGGGACTTCTAGGCTTTTGCTATTTCAAACTGCTTTGTGAATTTGTCGTTATTTTGCTAAAACCTGCACTTATTTCCCCTTCCCTTTATGTGTAATTAATTATTTACTTTCCCAAGTATTTATTCTTTTAAATGAAAGTGCCATGTTTCTTTTTGTTTTCCTTTGTAACTGCTTTTCAATCATAACTGTTGTATTTACCACTTTCATAACGTGCAAATACATGAAAACATGATTTTATTGCTTATTTTATTGTTGCATAATCATGCTCAACATCATATTCCACTTGTGCCTATACAAATCCTATCGCAACGCTTGATGAGTGGTTGCGCTCTTCTTATTTTATATCACCCCCTAAATTCGGAAAGGTTTATTTGCGGTAAAACTAGTCGATCAGCGGTGTGGTCGACGGTTTCGTGCCTTTCCCCCTCAAGTTGTCCGCTTGAGGGTACCAGTCTAAAAACCCCATAGAAACCCTACTCTGATTATAACTGTACATGCATCATGGTCAAACCTATCCAGGTTAATATGTTGTCCGCATAAAAACTCTTTAAGACAACCTTATCCAAGAGTCCACCGGGGTTCTTGTAATCCCAACGGACGCGATCACGATATGTGCATTAATTTGGAGAAATAAATGCCAATATGCTAATCACAAATGTATAAGTAGTTTAATCTGGAGGGGAAAAGGGTCTAACCTTGTCTATTTTGAAGAAAATAAGGCACGAAGTCCCCAGGTTCGGCATGGTCCAAAGAATACCACCATTTTTGTTGAATTGGTGGGAAGACCTTTCGCCAAGTGAAAAAGGCCATGTGAAGAGGGTCCTCGGAAACTTACCCTCTTTACTAGATATCCAACCGAACAATATGTTGATTGAAGCATCCACTATGTTCTGGGACAGAGAAAGGTCAGTGTTCCGTTTTGGCAACATAGAAATGACCCCCCTCTTGGAGGAGATAGGGGTTTCGCATGATTACCTTGGGAAAAGTCCAGGTTTGTTGGTGCCAGAAAATCATGCCACTAGGGGATTCCTGAAAATGATGGGTTTGAAAAGGAACGATGATTTAGAATGCCTGACAGGGTCCTACATACCTTTTGACTATCTCTATGAACGATACAGCCATAGCAAATCCTATCGTATCTTCCACAATGAATTCTCTATTACTTCCTTGGTTCATATTCACCACAGGGTTTTTGTGTTCGTCGTTTGCTTCCTGGGTATGATAGTATTTCCTAGCAAAGGAGACAGGATTCACACTAGACTGGCTATGGTAGCCAAAACCTTAATGGAGGGGATCGAGGGGTTATATACCATTATCCCCATGATCATAGCAGACATATACCGAGCCTTGGATCGCTGCCAGAAGGGGTTCAAACACTTTGAGGGCTGTAATCTGCTACTACAGGTTTGGTTATTGGAGCATCTCCAAAGGGGTCAATATAGTCAAGAGTTTCCACGAAGAGCGTGGAATGACCATATATCCTTCCATAACCCTAAGAGAATGACCTACATTCCAGACAGATTTGCATAACCAGAAAATGCTACAGAATGGGCGTAATTTTTTGACAATTTGACCGAGAACCAGGTCCAATGGATGTTCGAATGGTTCCCTACCAGTGAGTTCATCATCAGATCGATGGACGCTCCGCACCTAGTGTTGATCGGTTAAGGGGAATATACCGTTATGCTCCCATCAGGGTTATGAGACAGGCATGCAGGAAGCAAGTCATACCGCGAGTCTCTAAAATAAGTCATTATAGAGCAGATTATCAGGACAATGACATCCCGTAAAAATGCGAGGCTCAACATATGTGGCATCTAAAGGTTATTATAGAAAGGGACACCATCGAGCCAGAAAGGTACCACGCAGGGAATGTACGCTTTTACCTATCATGGTTGGAAGACAGCATCTCAGGGATAGTTGAGCGGGGAATCAGCGGGGAAAACAGGGTCATAGACAAAGTTGCTGAGGCCCAAGTAAAATACAGTAAACTACGCAAAAGGGTTTGTGAGTCCGAGGCCGAGCATCTGGAGCAACACAAGACTGATATGGAACTGATCAATGAGCAGAAGGAAAAGGCTATCAAATCCAAATGAGAGGTTGGAATATTTTGAGCAGGGTCTGATGGAACTAGAGGCGAAGACAAGGAAAAGAGTCACCGACTGCCAGAATGCTGAGGGAAGCGAAGGAGGGCATATAGCAAGGGGTTGGGCATGCACGACCTGGGGAACCTGATCGACAGGGACAAGAATATCAAGCCTGGAGAAGGTCCTTCAGGGACCAAGTAGATTAGATTCACCTGCTTTTTCAAATGTAATAAGACCAAGTGCCATTAGTGATTGATCTTATTCGGTGTCGTTTTTGATTTATCTACTTTTACATTAATGAAATGAGGCAATTATTGGCATCTAAGTTCTCCAAATCAACTTGTCGCTAGGCCTACCTCGGGCACAACGAGGCTCCCCAAATTAGGATATGCTTTTATATCCCTGTAATGTGTGTTTAAATACTGCAATATTTTCTCATGATCCTCACTGACTTGGCTACCTTTTGGTTTTGATTTTGTTTTCTTTCTTTTATTCCTCTCCCCAAAGGTTGGTTCTTCCATTCTGGCATCATCATCATATCACACAAGATCCAGGGGCCCTCCACCACCACCTCCTCCTAGTCCACTTAAAGGAAAAGGCAAAGGCAAAGGCAAAATGGAAGATTTGAGCAATATCAAAAAGGAAAACACAATGACAACTGAACGAACAGAAGATCCTGACAATCAAGGTACTCAGGTTCAGAATATGCTATGCCACAACTCGAGCAAAGGTTGTTGAAACTCCAAGGGGAGCTTGAACATGTGCGAAACTTGGCGAACCTGTTCTTCTCACTTAGTGTTCCAGACGTCAATCATCTGAACACCCAAAACCCCATACCTCCTAAGAATACCCCAAACAAAACGAACCCTCCCACAACTCACCACCGTACAACTCCACCAAAAAATCAAACTATTCTACCACAATGCAACACTTGACACACTCCGAGAAACACCCCACTGATCATCCCTGACCCACAAAGCTCCACAGAAGACCACCTCTATGCTCAGGCGCCAGGCCATCATAATAACCCCATATACATTGAGACTCTACCTCACTCCACCCAATCTATTTCTTACACACCTTAATCCAGTGAGAAGGATATGATCATTAAGAACTTGGCCAAAGAACTCAAGAAACTGAATGGCCGAGTCCAGGGCGTCGAAGGAAGTAAAAGAGTTGAGGGATTGAACTATGAAGATCTCTGCATACAACCTGTTGTTGAACTACCAAAGGGTTACAAACCTCCTAAGCTCGAGATGTTAGACGGTGCAAGTGATCCCAGGATCCATATGAGAACCTATTGTGATAAATTGGTTGGAGTAGTAAGAGACGAGAAGATTCGCATGAAATTGTTCATGAGAAGCCTCACCGGAGATGCTTTGTCTTGGTACATCATCCAAGACCCTCAGAAGTGGTCCAACTAGGTAGGCATGGCCTCAAATTTTATGGATCGGTTCAGGTTCAACATGGAGAATGCTCCAGACGTATTTTATATCTAGAACCTCAAGAAGAAGCCCACCAAAACTTTTTGCGAGTATGCCATTCGCTGGAGATCTGAAATAGCCAAGGTCAGGCCTGCCTTAGATGAAGAACAAATGAACAAATTCTTCGTCTGGGCACAAGACCCGCAGTATTATGAGAGGTTGATGGTAGTTGAAAATCACAAATTCTCTGACATCATCAAGTTAGGTGAGAGAATTGAATAAGGGATTAAAAGTGGAATAGTTACCAATTTTGAAGCATTACAGGCCACGAACAAAGCCTTGTAGTCTGGTGGTATATCCAAGAAGAAAGATACAGGGGCGGTAATGGTTGCACAGGGACCCAAATCCCCGTTGGTATACCGAACTTCCCCACTCACATACCAAGCACCCCCACCTACATATCAACCAGCACCTCCACCTGCTTATCAACCGTCACCCCCACCTTCTTATCAACCCACGTCTCCCAGATATTCCCAACCAGCCACTGCTTATCATACATACAACTCTCAACCCTCTCACTTCCAGTCACCCCCTGCTCGCCAAAATTTTCCAAGACCTCGACTCAATTTTGACCGCAGGCTGCCCAAGAAATATACTGACATTGTTGAACCTATTGACCAGCTGTACAAAAGATTAAAAGCTGCTAGATATGTCAATCATATCCCTGTTGTAACCCCTGAAAATCCATCCCAATGGGTCAACCGAAATAAAACCTGTGCATACCATTCTGGCATGAAGGGGCATACAATTGATGAATGTCGTTCACTTAAGGATAAAATCTAGTCTCTGATTGATAATAAGCTCATCCAAGAAAAGGAAGCTACTCCCAATGTCCGCAATAATCCGCTCCCAGACCATAGAGGTGGAGGCATCAACATGATAGAGATAGAGGAAGAATGGGACCTAGAGGGGTCGATCGGATTAGTAAAAGAAGATGATGACCCAAAGAAGCCAGCGGTCACACTTAATCCCATCATAGTCCAGATTCAGCCGTCAGGAAATGTTGAGGTAGTTGCGTCAGTCCCATTCAAGTTTGAAGTGGCACCACTTGTGGATGCACCTGTGTCATTTGAGGTTGAGGTAATCCCACCTGCCATGGCACCTGTCCCATTTGAAGTGAAGATAGCCGCACCAATTATAGTGACAGTGTCAACCCTGCCGCTTTCCAACACCTATGTCGTACCTTGGGACTACGTGGCTGAAGGAAGAAGGAAAGGTAAGGTTAAGATAGAAGAAGCTGGTGACGCACAGGGGATGACTAGGATCGGCAGGGTCAATACACCTGAACACTTGGCAGAGTCTAGCAAACATGCTTCCAACAGGCCACCCATCATTGAAACAGGTCCAGATGATCTTTGGAGAAAGGTGCAAGCCAAACAATATTCAGTCATAAATCAGCTGAGCAAGACTCCAGCCCAAATATCCATCCTGTCATTGCTACAGAACTCGGAATCATATAAGAATGATTTGATGAGAGTGTTGAACGAAGAATATGTGCCTAATAATATCACCAGTGGATAAATGGCCAACATGGTAGGACAGGTGTTGGAAAGTCACAAGATCACTTTCCATGAGGACGAGCTGCCACCTGAAGGGCTAAGTCACAATAAGGCACTGCACATTACTGTGCAATGTGAAGATCATTTCATTACTTGGGTTTTAATTGATGGAGGATCCAACCTCAACATTTTCCCATTGACAACCCTCAAAAGATTGGGCAAAAGATTGTACGAGATAAGAGAAGGGTCCATGAATGTGAAGGCTTTTGACGGTTCTCAGAGGGTCACCATTGGAGAAATCAGTCTTTGTCTACAGATAGGACCTACATGGTTCAGGTGATAGATGTATTCACGTCATATAACCTGTTATTGGGGTGGCCACGGATACATGCCGCTAGGGCTATAGCGTCAACATTGCATCAGGCAGTGAAATTCGAATGGAACCACCAGGAAGTAATCATCCACGGAGATGGAAGCAACCTTATCTATAGTCGCCAGACCATTCTGATGGGTGAAGGTAGAAGAAGGCTGGGCGGAGAAACCTATCATCACATCGAGCGGGTCAACGCAATAGACAAGGATAAGTGGTGGGATAGTAAGATTGAAAGCATATTGAATTGGAGCAAGTACAAGACTGGCAAAGGGCTCAGTAAGAATCTTCAGGGGATTTCCAAACCAATACAGTTGAAGCACCATGGCACCACTTTTGGGTTGGGATACAAATACACTTGGCAGGAGTATGAAGACTGGTCGCCACCATGACGTGCTCCCTACTATCCATTGGAACAACCTATACCATATTTGGAGCAAACTTTCCAGCAAGCTGATATCATATGGGGGTCAGAAGAAGAAGAAACTCTAGCAGCTTTGAAGAATCTATTCCTGGAAGACGAAGGCATGGACTGTTGTGTTATTGTTGAGGAGGAGGAAGAGGAAGGCCCTACCAGCCAAGCTGTGAGCAAGGGATTATTCCTCAAGAATTGGACCGTCAGACCATCCAGGGCTCGACGAGTCCCGGGTAGCAAGGCTAAACAACGTTATTTATCTCATTTTTGCTAATTCTTTCCTTTTCGCATTTTTTTGTTTTCCAATAAAATCTCGATGTTCCAAAATTATTTGTTTAAATTATCAAAATAACTTTTACGTTTCAACGAATCAATATTTATTTATTACCGTTTTTCTCTCATTACTTTTATCTATACAACATTACTATTTCCTGTCCTGATGAACCAATGACTGTGACATGCAATGAGAAAACGCAACAAAAGGACAGTAATTTAGAAGAAGAGGATGTCATACCCGATGAAATTGTCAGAGAAGTTGAGGATTTCGAGAACAGACCTAAGTCCAACCTAGACGAGACTGAGGTAGTCAACCTGGGAGATTCAGAGACTGTCAAAGAAACTCGCATCAGCATCCATTTGTCGCCATCAGATAAAAAGGAATACACCCAATTCTTTAAAGAGTATGAGGACATATTTGCATGGTCGTACGGCAACATAACTGGTCTAAGTACATCCATTGTGGCTCACAAGTTGACGACCAATCCAATACGTCCGCCGATAAAATAGAAGCTCAGAAAGTTCAAGCCTGATATGAGTCTGAAAATAAAAGAAGAAGTTATCAAGAAAATCAACGACAGAGTCCTCAGGGTAGTTGAATATCCAACGTGGTTAGCCAACATTGTGCCACTGCCCAAGAAAGATGAAAAATTTAGGGTATGTGTCGACTACCGGGATCTCAACCGGGCCAGTCCAAAGGATGATTTCCCCCTTCCAAACATACACATCCTAATTGACAATTGTGCAAAGCATGAAATTCAGTCTTTCGTGGATTATTTTACCGGATACCATCAAATTTGGATGGACGAAGAAGACGCTGAGAAAACGACTTTCATCACGCCGTGGGGAGTCTACTGTTATAAGATGATGTCATTCGGCTTAAAGAATGTTGGGTCCACTTATATGAAGGCTATGACCACTATCTTCTATGACATGATACATAAATAGATCGAGGTATATGTGGACAACGTCATTATCAAGTCCAAGAAAGCCACCGGCCATATAGCAGGTCTAAGGAGGTTCTTCAACAGGTTACAAAAATACAACCTGAAATTAAACCCCGCGAAGTGTGCATTCGGGGTTCCTGCCAGAAAATTGCTTGGGTTCATTGTCAGCCGCCGAGGAATAGAACTGGATCCGTTAAAAGTCAAAGCCATCCAAGAATTACCACCACCAAAGAACAAGAAAGATGTGATGAGTTTCCTAGGGCGCCTTAACTACATCAGCCGGTTCATAGGCCAGTCCACGGTCATATGTGAACCGATCTTCAAGATGTTAAAAAAGGATGCTGCAACTAAATGGACCGACGATTTTCAAGAAGCTTTCGACAGAATCAAGGAATACTTGTCAACGCCACCAGTTTTGGTACCGCCAAAGCCAGGTAGACCCTTGCTACTCTACCTTGCAGTATTAGATGGAGCTTTCGGCTACGTTCTGGGGCAGCACGACGAGACAGGAAGAAAGGAACAGGCTATCTATTATCTGAGTAAGAAGTTCACTCCATACGAGTCACAAGATTCTCTACTAGAGCGTACCTGCTATGCTCTAACCTGGGTAGCCCAGAAGCTGAGGCACTACTTTTGTGCCTACACAACATATCCCATATCAAGGATGGATCCCTTGAAGTACATCTTTCAAAAGCCCATGCCCACTGGCAAGTTGGCCAAGTGGCAAATCATGTTAAGTGAATTCAACATCGTGTATGTGACTTAGAAAGCGGTCAAGGGACAAGAATTGGCAGACCATCTTTCCGAGAACTCTATGGAAGGAGAATACAAACCTCTGAAAACATATTTTCCCGATGAAGAAGTATTATTCATAGGAGAAGACATTGTTGAATCCTATGACGGCTGGAGAATGTTCTTCGATGGAGCAACCAATTTTGAAGGGATCAGTATTGGAGCAGTCTTGGTGTCGGAAACTATCCAACATTATCCGGTATCTTCTAAACTCACATTCCCCTGCACCAACAATATGGCAGAGTATGAAGCCTGCATCCTAGGGCTCAACATGGCCATTCACATGAATATTCAAGAGTTGCTAGTAATTGGTGATTCAGACCTTCTAATACACCAAGTATAAAGAGAATGGGCTACCAAGAATTCCAAGATATTGTCGTATCTGCACCACGTGCAGGAATTGAGAAAGAGGTTCACAAATACAATATTTCGGCACGTCCCCGGAATTCAGAACGAGTTTGCCAATGCACTGGCCACTCTCTCATCCATGATACAACATATAGATAAGAACTTCATTGATCCTATTCCAGTAAATATCCATAGTCAGCAGGAATATTGTGCCCACATTAAAGAAGAAGCAGACGGAAAACCATGATATCAAGGAATATCTGCCAAAGGGAGAGTACCCAGAGCTTGCAAAATCACATTTAGAAACGCATGCTTCGAAGATTGTCCAACAGTTTCTTTCACAACGGAGGAACCCTGTAGAGGAGAACTCCTGATCTGGGATTATTGAGATGTGTCGATGCAAAGGAAGCCTCCAGAATACTCGAAGAGATACATGCCGGGACTTGCGGCCCACATATGAATGGTTTTGTCTTGGCCAAGAAGATACTCATAGCTGGTTACTTTTGGATGACCATGGAAACGGACTGCATCCAATATGTCCGAAAATGCTATCAATGTCAAGTACATGCAGATATGATAAAGGTACCCCCAAATGAGCTCAATGCGACAAGCTCACCTTGGCCATTCGTCGCCTGGGGAATGGACGTCATTGGATCGATCGAGCTTACAGCCTCAAATGGACACAGGATCATATTAGTAGCTATTGATTACTTCACCAAGTGGGTCGAAGCAGTGTCCTACAAAGCAATGACTAAGTAAGTCGTGGCAGACTTTGTCCGCGACCATATTATTTGTCGGTTTGGAGTTCCAGAATCAATCATCACCGACAACGGCTCCAATATAAACAGTGATTTGATGAAAGCCATGTGCGAGACTTTCAAAATCAAGCACAAGAAATCCACAGCCTATAGACCTCAGATGAATGGAGTTGTAGAAGCCGCCAACAAGAACATCAAGAAGATATTGAGAAAGATGATAGAAAAACACAGACAGTGGCACGAAAAGCTATCATTTGCCTTACTGGGATACCACACCACAGTCCGCACATCAACTAGGGTAACTCCTTATTTGATGGTTTATGGTACGGAAGCTGTTATTCCTGCTGAAGTGGAAATTCCTTCCTTAAGAATCATACAAGAAGCTGAGCTCAGTGACGCATGATAGATAAGAAGTCGTTATGAGCAGCTAGCCCTCATAAACGGGAAAAGGATGAATGCAATATGTCACGGACAGCTTTATCAGAGCAAAATGACCAGAGCTTTCAACAAAAGAGTCAAGCCGAGATAGTTCACACAGGGGCAGTTGGTGTTAAATAAGATCTTTCCGCATCAAGATGAGGCCAAAGAGAAATTCTCTCCTAATTGGCAAGGTCCGTATATGGTTCATAGAGTACTGACGGGCGGAGCTCTCATAATTGCAGAACTGGACGGAGAAGACCGGCCAAAACCAATCAATTGTGATGCATTCAAGTGCTACTATGTGTAATTCTTTATGATGTAAACTGAACTACGCCCGACCTGATTCCCGTTTAAGAGGGGATACATAGACAGCCCTATGGGTTCGGTCACAATTCAATAAAAATATCATTCCCCCCCCCCCTCCCACAATTGGAAACTAGGACAGAATTTTGAGGAGGACCCTCAAAATTTCGAAGCAAGTTCAGCTGACTGCAGCATGTGCAACAGTCAGAAACGTCAACCCATCAAACTAGGGAAGAATTTTGAGGAGGACCCTCAAAATTCTGAAGCATGAGAGGTCGCAATGTCTTGAACTGTGTCACGGTCGTCTGTTCATCTAAATTTCTTAAAATATATCTTATACTATGTCTTTGCAAAATCATGCATGCTTGCTTTCAAAATAGCTCTGTTTAGCAAACGCTACCCCGATAACTTGAACAGGATCATCAGACCAGGCAGAACGAATCGAGCAAAGCCAGCGGGGATACTAACCGACCTTCCCCATCCACAGAACTCACGATTTTTCTTTGGATGCAGGAACAAATGATAAACACGCTTCAAAGTCACAGTTGCAATTGCCGAAATTTGCTATCAGCATAAAGAACAAACATGCTCCGTAGTCACAATTCTCACAACAGTCGCAATGACGAAATCTGCTACCAGCTAAGAAATTCTACTATCCTTTCCTATTTATTCTTCTACATAAGGCTAAGCTTCACATTCATCTTGCATGGGACTAAAGCTCTGTCCCGCATTTTGCATGAGGCTAAGCTCTGCCTCCATCTGCATAAGTCTAATCGCTGCCTTCATATCTGCATGAGGTTAAGCTCTACCTCCATCTTGCATAAGGCTAATCTTTGCCTTCCCTTGCATAAGGCTAATTCATGCTTTCATTTGCATGAGATTAAGTTCTGTCTCCATACCTGCATGAGGCTAAACTCTGCCTCCAATTTACCTTTTTTTACCGAGACTAAGCGTTGTCTCTCAAGCATTATTTACTTCGCTTCTCTTTCGGGCTAAGCTCTGTCCCCTAATTCAAGACTAAGTCTTGTCTTGTTGACATCATGTTATTGCATCTCATGGGCTGAAATATCGCCAACTTGTCCAAAGGCATCATAGTCTAACGACATCATCCTCATAGCCGGAAGACACCATGCCAGGGCATGATGATCTCTCTCAATTTTGCATATCATTATTCAAAGGTGTCATAGTTCAGAGGCACCATCTTCATGGCCCGAGAACATCATTTCATGACCTGTGAATCTCTCATCAAACAATTCATGGCCCAGGACATCATGGTCTGAGGACGTCATCCCTAACGGTCCGAAGACAACTTTCATAGTCCAAAGGGAACCTGCATCATGTTTAAATTTATGCACAATATACACTTGAAAAATTCTTATTTGCAGGTAACCCGACGAGCAACAGCTATCCCAGCAGGAGCGATCCTGCTCCAGTTCTCCCAGCCATATCAAACCTAACCCCTTCCGTAAACCGTTCATTCATCCAGACCTAGATGTTGTGTCCGCTCTTGTGATAACTTCATCGGTATATTTTGCCGATAAATTCGAAACTACATACGGCCTGATTCCTGTAAAACCAGGGATATGTAGGCAGCTCAAAAACCAGGGCGCGTCCCTAAATCTCTCAAACCATTTTGCTTGGTCAAAATTGGCCATCATATCTTTACCCGATAACTCTTTCATCCTTTCCGGGTAAAGAAAGGCAGCTGTTGATACCCAATTTTCCCCAAAAAATATTTTTTAAATTACATATATACCTTCAAAATCATGCATTAGTAGCAATTAGTATTTTCCCATACTTTTCCGATTTTTATTAATTTACCCAGCATTTTATTTCCAATAAATAATTACAAAACCGCATCACAAATGATTTCAAATGCATTTCTTGATTTAATTTATTATTCATGGTCCTATTTAGGCCAAATTCTTCAATAAATAGCAAATTTGGCATCTTTTACCTATAATTGTAATAACTTTGCAATTATAGCCTAATCATATAATTTTATACCATTTTTACCCAAAACTTAGTCATTTGTATTTTAAAAATACTAAATAATCATTTAAAATCATTTTCTATGCACAAAATTCATTTTTATGATTATTAGCTATTTTTACAAATTATTTTAAGTAATTTAATTGGGTATTTGACAAATAGCCTAATTTTATTTCAATCTTAGCCGAATTAAACCAGCCCCAAACCCTATTGAATCAACCTAAATACCCCAGGCCCAATCCATTAATCCCCCGACCTAATGTCTTGTTTAATCTGGATCGTTGATCAATTTTTGATCAACGGACCAGATCCTTCCTTACCTTAATTAACCCTAAATACTACCTCCCAAACCCCCATTCCCATTCTCTCATTCTCTCTTCACCCTCCGACGTTACATTCTCTCATCTCTCTCAAGCTCTCTCTGCTAAACCCTGCTCTCATACTCGCCGGTCGTTGGCTCGCCGGTAACAATGGTGGTTCCACCACCACCCCTAGCCTCCATGGCTCCCCTCGTGCCGGATTATTGCTACCCTAAAGTCCTCAAGGGACCAAAGGCTATTCAAATCACACCTATGGTCTGATTCCAGCCGTTCTCAGGCCACCCTTGGCCTGTCCGAGTAAGATCCTTCTATCTCCGGCTAAAACCTATGGTTTCTAAGCCCGATTCTCTGTATCTCCGGGTTCTCTCTCTGAAACCCTAATTTTATCTCTTGACTTCTTAGATTTGTAACAGATCTAAGAGTCTCCTGAGTTATTTTACTGTTTTCCTTAAAGATCTTTCCGATTTTTCAAAATACCTCTTCGTCTTCAAACTAGAGTTTCTTAACCCCTTTTTAAAATGGGTTTTACTTCTTATTTTTAGTATTATTATATGATTCTTACTATGATTAAATGTTTATTCATGTTTTCCCCTTTTATCTGATTTATTATGTGAAAACCCTAAGTTCTTGGTCTTAATCCTGGGTTCTGAGTTTGTCTTTGATGATTTGTTCGTTTAATCTGTATATGTGTTTGTTTATCATGAACGTTCTGAGTTTATGTGATTTTACCCTACTATGTTCATTAAGGTTTCTGATTTTTGCTTCTTCCGCTTATGTTATGTTTGTTCTGTTAATTCCTTTATTCATTACTATTTTTAGTTAAATCCCTGATTCTATAAGGTTTTTACTACTTTGCTCATTAGGGTTTTATGATTTTTGACTCTTCTTGCCTATTATGTGTTTATTCTGCATATTCATACAGACTTATGGTAATTTCCCCTAAATAAATACTATTTTCTATTTGAATCCCTGATTCCCTGTGATTGATATCCTTCACTAATCTCTTGTGATATTCTCTACTGATTTTCAACCTCTAAGTTATCTTTTTGCCTTATTTTTTAGTCGACTATGATGTTAACTGATTCTTAGGTATTTTCCTTAATTAGAATCTTCTGAATAGCCTTAATTACATGTTCTATACTT
The DNA here is from genome assembly GCA_005239525.1 of Nicotiana knightiana. Taxonomy (NCBI): domain Eukaryota; kingdom Viridiplantae; phylum Streptophyta; class Magnoliopsida; order Solanales; family Solanaceae; genus Nicotiana; species Nicotiana knightiana. The sequence continues at coordinate 30,922 of ML408940.1, forward strand.
GTATTGTGCTGAAATTATTTAATTATGTGTTATATTCCAGTCATAAATGGTATCTTTCCTTATTTGTCTTTACCGTTTGAAGTTAACTCCCTTAATTGAGGAGTACTTATATTGATTTTATACTGATTGATTCTGAGTCCCCATAATTACTGCTTGACTTTGATTCTTACCTTATTATTCTACCTAGTTTCAAACTATATATACATGCTCTCTCATTAACACCAACACACGAACATATTGGTTCAAAAACTATCTCTCACACTCAAAGCTTTCTGCTCTCCTTCTTTGTTACTTGCTAATAATCTGAGTTAGCCGGCTGCAAGCCAAGGCTAATTATTGTGCTCTCCTATTCTTCACTTTTGTGTTTGCTATCTTCTTTATTGGTATGTTCTGATTTCACTTCAAGTCTAAAAAATAATATGTTTCTTTTTCTACTTCAGTTCATCATGTTTCTAATCTGCTTCTACCTATGGTTTTATTGTTCGACATGTAATTGACATATTTGCTTCATCTAAGTGTGCTAGTTATGTCTTACCTCTTTAGGGGCAGCGTGCTCTTATGAATCAGTAACCTGACTTTACCATGTTTTTTAATGCTTATGTACTATTGCCTGGTTCTAGTATGCACCTATTGATTTGTTATGCTAAGTTGTCTTAATGCTCAATGATGTTTAGTATGAGATCCTATACTCTACTGAACCCCCTAAGCATTTCAGATTCTGTAACTATGTCTAATTAGTACTCCTGAATCTATGTGTTACTATCTGCACCAAGTGCAAAGGACTTTTGCCTGTTATGTGTTCACTATACATGCTCTATTTGTCCCCAATCCACAATTAACCCTGTGTGAAGGTTTGTTCTCTGAGTGTTGCTGAACTTGTTTGACTGACCTGTTGTTTTATATTACACAACTGTTTTCAAAATTTTTTTACTAAACAACTCTCTTATTTTCAAAACTATTTCAACTAAGTCTCTTTTCACACTGCTTTCCTACTAAAACCTTTTAAAAACTATGTCAAGCACTCTCACTCTACTCTTAGGTCTTTAAGTTCTGCCCCCTCCAATGTGTGACTGCTTAGGGATCCCTATGAGATCCCTCTGAACTCTGATGCACTAGGGCTGGCACTTCCACACTGCACTTACTCAGTTATGGTTGTGAAATCTGGGGTGAGCACTGCCCGGGATCCTTGAGGTCCTTAGCGAACTCTGACACACCCGGACATGAAAAGGTTATGACAAAACTTTGACACTTGAGGTTGTGGGCAGTTTGGTATATCAGGGCCTGGTTCAGGCTCTCTATAGTGTAACTTCTTCTTATTTTTTTCTACTTATGTAATTCATTTCAATATTGGTTCGTAATAATTATTGTAAACAACTATTGGGGTTGGTGGGTAGTTATATATGTTATCAATATCAATGGGTAAAAATCATGCCTTAGGTTTACATTTCCTATATGTGCATTAGAATCCATGTTTAGGACCAATACATTCAAAGCATATCATTAGATATCATGTTCTTAGATTTCACGTATACTGTTACCGCATCTCATTTGATATTATCACTTAGGAATCCTGCTTCTAGGCTAAATAACAGATATTAACATAAAAAAGTTGCTCCTGCACATCCTGAAATTATGATGTAACTTTCTGTGCATTTAGAAATCATGCTTTCGTAATTCTGCGTATCTTGAAATCATTATGCATTTTATATGTGCATACTAGATACCATGCCTTAGGATTTCGTTTGTATTTGCTAAGCCACGCCTAGTTAAACTACTGATGCATGAAAAAAAAAGGACATAAGACAGTCTCACATTTGATTATCCTGTTTTAAATAAACTGGTAACAATCCCTGTATTTTGTAACACTTAGAACAACATGTTTTAGGTATAACAACCTCTAAACAGTTTTTTAACAATTCTGGTAACTACTGTGTATTACCCCCCACGCGGCAAGCCTTAGGTAATCAACCTTTATAAAACTGGAAAACTGTGTCTTTTGTGTTTACTGCTTACTGGTTAACAGGCTTAAAATCATTACGCAAACTAATTAGGGCCCCTGCTTTTGGGTTTATAAAATAAAACTGCATATCTTCTATGTTTTGATATTCACTTAGACATCATGCTTTAGGATCCTGTCTAATAAAAATGCCTCTTGTTTGTGTTTGAGTCGTGTTGTTTACGTGCATTATCTGTAGAGGTAAATCTGAGCCTCTTAATTGTTCTTTCCTTCCTTTATTTGCTAACGTCCTATTTGTTCTTGCATGTCACCTAGTATTTTCTCCTTTTAAACCTTAGGGGTAAGTCTAGAACTGCCTATAGGTAGAAGTCCTAATTTCCTCCAGGACCATTAAGAAGGGACGGGTAACAACACGCATAGAGGTCGTTAAAAAACACCCGCTTAAATAACCGCTAAGGGGTGGGAAAGGATAGATATGGATATGATGACCGGTGCGCTAATGCCACGTGGTGATTACAGGGCATTGCATTGATGTGATCCTATAGGATAAACAACCTAGGACTCCCATATCCCTTACACATGTGTGCTTAGACTGTAAATCTTTCAAAACCTTATATATGTGCTTAGACTTTAAATCTTCTAAAACTTTACTTCACATGTGTGCTTAGACTGCGAATCTTTTCAAAACCCTTTATTTGGTTTGTGCTTTAATTGCTTATTTACTACTTGTTTAAATTCACAAAGCTTGTTTGGCCGGGAACCACAGTTGTGGACTTTGAGGGGTGTCTAACACCTTCCCCTTGAAGTAATTTCAATCCCTTACCCAGTCTCTGGTTATTCAAACCCTGACCGATTCGAAAGGAGAGGGAAAAAGGGTGCGAGACAAAACTTCATTGTGCCATTTACTTACTGCATTGTGCATGTGTTTTGTGGGAACTAATAGAGAACCCGGTTCTCTATATAGTTTGGTGGATCCTCATGTTCTATCAATTGGGGATTGAGTGAGTGTGGGAGGTCATTCCTCTCCCCCAAGAGGTGAGGGTGTGTGGTATGACTTGGAGTATTCACTAAGGACGATTGCCTCAGAGTCGAAATTATGACCATGGCACATTTCCCCACTTCCTGGTTGGTGGTTGCCCTTAGGTTTAGACTGCAAGATGCTAATGAACTTTTTTGTGTAAATCTTTTTGAGGCTGTAGAAATAAATTCCCTTTAGCCACACAAACTCGGTCCTTGTTTCCCTCATCTCCTCCATTATTTGTGCTAGTTTTAGGCGAGTTTGGGCACTTAGTGCGTTGGGTGATGGAGGTGGCGTGAGGTGGCGTGGGTGGTGGGATGTGCATGGGAGACAGTGGGTCTTGGGTGCTGGTTGGGGACAAGGGAGACATGGTTTGTGGTGGTGGTGTGAATAAGCTCATGTGCTGGAACCAAGGGGCATAGATTGTCCTTGTATGGTGTGGTGGGTAAATGGGGAGAAAACCCATTGTCTGAGTGAGAGTGTGGACTGGTAGTGATAGTTCTTGTGCACATAGTGGCGTCGTGGAGGCAGAGGGCATGTCCAGCATGAGAGGTGTTTGTGTGGAGTACCATTGTCTCTGAGCATAAGCTTCCATTTCAAGTCGCATGCCCTCCGTTACTATCTCCGCTAAGTGTACTGGATTTTGAACAAGAAGTATCACTTCTTGATTGTGTAGTTCCATCGTGAAGATTAGCGCATAGCCCTGTAGGCCCATCTCGAGCCATGACTGGAGTGGGTAGTCCAGCGGAGGAGTTTGAGATGTGTAGATTAGGGAGTGGTGGGATTTGGATGTGGGCTATAGTTAGTGTTGGTTGGTCCATTAGTGCGAGCCCCATTGTGACATGTGCTAAGGGTTAGAGATCATACCTGTTGTTACCTGATAGTGTGATGTGGCAGTCGTCTTCCCCTGCAGCGTATGTATTGGGCGGTAGGCGATAGGAATTGTTCGTGAAGTTTCAGCTGGTGGCCGTTCAATGGAGATTCCAGACTTTTTATTGGTAGTTTTTTTTTTTTGGAAAAGTTATGGCTTTCCATTCCGACTCCGGTGGCGTGACAGGAAAGGCTGGAGTAGGTGGGTGCATGTGTGTGGTGGGAAGTGAGTTTAACGGTAGAGTTGGGGTAAACTAACAGTTCCAGCTAGCATGGCCAAACCTGCCACATTTCGTGCATAAGATATTTAGGCTTTCATACAATAGAACTTGTTTGTGGGTACCAATGTGAACATGTGATTTTAGTGTCTTCTCGAGTGGTACTTCAATACATATTCGGGCATACTTGCCCCTGGCAGTTGTTGACGTACAAGTATCAACCTTTAAGAGTTGCTCTATTTTATTACCCACCTTTTACAGTATTTCAAGATCCGTTGGGAATTCCGGTAAGCGAACCCATAGGGCAGCTTAAGTGAGTTGTGTATTTGAAGTTATAAATTTAGGCTCCCAACGGCGGACGGATAGGAAATAGTTTAAAATAAACCATGGTCCGTCGTGTAAAGCTTTGAACATGTTTTCTTCATGAATGAACTTTATGAAGAAAAAGTTTGACCCTAGATCTATAAGGAGAAGTTCTTTAGAGGGTTTCCAGAGTTGAGTAAGCTTATTTTTCAGTAAATGGTGACCCGTTGTTTTCCCAAAGACCTTTACAATGACTGAATTTTTTCAGGGAGAGTAGAGGCGAGATTTGTCATTTGTTGTTAATGGGATGAAGGTGTCTAAGGCCTCATTTGTTTTTATTAAGATTAAGACGTGTGAATCTGAATACACATCTGAATATCAAGATGTGTATTAAGATTAAGACGTCTGAATCTTAATACACATCTGAATATATTAAGATGTGTATTAAGATCTTAATAGAAATAATTAAGACTGTTTGATTTTTAACATCTGAATGTATAAAATTTATATTTATTTGAAAATTAATAAACATAAAATTTAAATGAAATACTAACTAATCTAATATTCTATCAATAAACTATATAGTTGTTTAAAATATGATAGTTGGTGGTGGTGATGGCTAACGGGTGATAGAGACAGTGGTTGATGATAGTTTTGGTTGATGATGATCGTTCATGCTAGTAGCTAGTAGTGATTGGTAGTGGTGTCGCTTATGATTGAGGATGGTGGTGGTGGGTGGTGATAATTAATAAAGGCGGGTGGTAGTAGTAGTTGTGACTAAGAAATGTGATAGGTGGGTGGTGGTAAGTTATAATAATAGGTAGTGTCGATTGTGGCTGTTGGTGGTGATTGAGTGGTCAGTTGTGGTAGTTGAGGTGGATGAGTGTTGATTGCGGCTGAGAATGATAAATGGTTGTCGTAGTGGTGGGGATAGTGGGTGGTGATGGTCAATAATAGTGGCGGCTATAATTGAGGATGATGGTGGCGTGGTGGTGGTGGGGGTGGGGTGGTGATGGTGGTGGTGGGGTTGTGGTGATGGTTGGGTATGGTGGTGGTGGTGGTAGTTGATAATGGTAGGCGGTGGCGGCAGTTAATAATGAATCTCTGATAGCATCTTAATGAAATTAAGTCTATGTTATGGATCTTAATCATACAGAACTATTCAGACCCATTAAGTGGTTGTGAAGTAAGAAAAACAAACACACTTAATGATTAATATCTGAATAATTAAGACTCAGACTTTAAAAATAAACGCACTTAATATCTGAGATCTGAATGATTAAGATTCAGACTTCGATTAAGTGCAAACAAATGAGGCCTAAGTCGTTGGAGTTAAACGTTTCATCGGTGAGGTCGATTTCATCGTGGATCGATTGGTAGTTGGAGGTGTATGCTGGGAAGTGTGAGTTAGAGGTAAGTGTTTGGAGCAAAGACTTTGGTGGCGCTGGGGAGTTAGGGATGTCAATTTGCATGGATAGGATGTTTGGTGGATCACATAACGGTAGGATGGGATTTTCAGACAGGGGAGTAGACATTTTGGTGACAGTGCATCGATTGTTGGTCGTGGGAAGAGGCGAAGATGGGGAAGACGAACAGTTGGAACAGAGAGAACATTAGGAATATTTTTTAAGGTTTTTTGGAAAAAAAAAGAAAATAGGCCATAAGTATATATTCCCTCATAAGTGAGTAAAGAATAGATCTTCCTTAATTCAGCTAATTGTAAGCATTATATTTAAAGATTAAATCTTTGTTTTTTCATCACTCTTTGGATTTGTACTGATAATTATGTGTATTAGGGCGAAATTGTTTCTTCATTGTTTGAAACTTTTCAAAATTTTAAGCGGTCGTTTGGTTTGAATACGATTTATGTCGGGATAAGTTATACTGAGATAAGTTATGCTGATATTATTTTTTATATGTTGTATTAAAAATGACAATTGTATAATTTCTAAGAAAAAGGTATAAGTTATCCCGACACTAATTACCCCACCCTCTATAAAATATAAGTTATCCCTAATCCCGAAATAACTTATATCAGGTTTGTTAAGCAAACAAAGTATTAAAGTGGTATTAAATTTTTATACCAGCATCATACCTTCTTATACTTCATACGAAACAACCCCAAGGGTCCGTCACAAATAAATAAACTTACTGAAATAATGCACTTAAAAAATATTATTCAAATATATATTAAAAAACCAAAGAAGTACGTACCTTTTAATTAAAGCTGACTTTGGTAATTTATAAATGTTGTAATGTGAAAAGTATAGCATATCAAAATATGTGCTAGAGTTTAAATAGAAAACTTCCAGCGTTAGGTGAAGATTTTGAAATTATTTTGAAATTGCAAAACAGAAACAAATTATAATGTCCAGTACATAGGACAAAGCAGTCCTTTACCCCTAACTAATCATTTGTACTTTCTCTTAACACCAACATTGACTTTTTAAGTTTGTTTATATTCAAAAATGGAGATGATTAGAAAACTAATTAGATACTTCAAACGGTCAATTTGGGAGTAATTAAATTAACTATTTGTTAGGATTACATAAATATTGGAACTTGTGGTTCTTCACTAAATCAAATGTGTTTTTTTAAAATTGTTACAGTAATATAATTATTGTAAAAACTCCTAGCAACGGTAAAATTGAGAATAAGTTAAACTAATCAACGTTTACAAGTTAACATGGACTTTTTTAACATTATTTCAGTTCAAATTCTCGAATAGAGAAGTTTTAATAGTCATATGGTAAAGTAATTAATATGTACTAATTTATTTTCACATTGTAACGTACATTTTTAAGTTGCTAACTTACGTAAATTACATCCACTTGTGTAAGATTCCAATATTGGATTACACTCAATGTTTCAAATTTGGTTTTGTAAAAAAATACAACATCTTAAATAAATATATACTACATTTGAGAAAATTCAAATTTGAAAGATCAAACAGATATTGGCGTTCTCTTAAAGGAGCTAAATTTACTAATTATTTATCACATTTTCACGTTATCGTTATTGTTTTTATTTAAATGTGTGTGAAATCCTTTAATATATAAAAATTAAACTAAGAATATTGTTTGTGGGAGTAGAACTAAAAACTTGGCACAATATCTAATTAACTGAACGATTTTTGTTACTTTTTGGTACGTTAGAAAATTTGAGGAACATAATCATCTTATTTAAATAGTTTTCAATGACGACGAGATGATCATATTAGAAAACAACTTTTACTTAATTATTATTAATAATTCCAGGTTGTTAATGTTTGAGGCGACAAGTTTATATCGTAAAGAAAATAAAGTAGCGGATGATCTAGCAAAATTTGGAAGCAATTTAGCTAGCGTTTGACCATAAATTTTTTAATTTATTGTGAAAAATCTGATTTGGATGAAGTTTGATTTGAATATGAAAATATGTTTGGACATCAGTTTTCAAAATATATTTCCCAAATTTATTTTGGAAAAACATGAAATATGACTTATACCCACAAATTCTAAAAACTTTCACAAATGCGCCCAACAGTACTATTATCAATAACATTCACTATATTATCGCAAACTATAGTCCTGAACATAAATAAATTTGATACAAAATTATCATTTTTATAATGAACTACATGATACACTATTAAATGACCGAGAAGACGAAGCAACATTGTTACAAAGTAATAAATGGTGAGCTCTTTTATAAAATATAAAAGTTTGGGATAATTTTTAAAAAATATAGTAATAATATTTTGGCCTTTGGGATTTTGCCAAAATGTAGGCAAAATATATGGCCAAACATGCGTTTGCCAAATATAACCCAAATTTATTTTGATAAAATCTATGGTCAAACGGGTCTTTAGATATTTTTGAATTTTGGGATCCTTTTTATGTATTTTTCTTCTTTTGAAAAAGATTGTCTAATGACCATGTATCCAAGACAAATCAAGTCATGTACTCAACACTAGTTTTCATTTTATTCTACAAAAAGAAAAAAAAAACTATATATGAGATTCAAGATTTGCAAGTTTCTCAGTTCGATCTCTTTCTTAAAACTAAAGCAATGTAATTGAAACTAAGAAAACAATGTTTGAACAAATATATTATTGTTTCAATTTTCTAGAATATGTTGGGTTTATTAACAAAGTAAACGTGAGAACCGAGAGAATCACAGCTGCATGCATGCATTAATGGGGGGAAGTAAGAATGATAATGAATTAAATGTAGAGCCAAAGCTGACAAGGAATGAGCCTTTTTTTGGTGGATAGAATTATACAACAATAAATTCAGAGTAATTGTACAAGTACGGGGTAATATGTACGCTAATCTTACCCAAGTCATGTAAAGATAAAAATATTATTTTCGATAGACCCTTGACTCAAGCCACAATTGCAAAATATGTATTTTATGAAATTAGTTGAAATACGTACAAACTTACGGACACCATAATTATTTAAAATAAACATCTATATTTTGTTCAATCTCCTTTTATGTGAAATAACTTAATACAATATGTTGACTAAGACTTTTGTTCGCTCAAAAACATCCGTATTATATATCATATTTAAATAGCATTAATAGTGTAAGTTTTTCATCATTCTCTTAGTGAATTTTAAGTTAAATTAAAAAAAATTATCTGCTGATATTTAACTTTATTCGAAGGAATGATAAATTGTGCAGGCATAATAAAAAATTTATTTCATTGAAGAAAAGTATGAGGCCGAAACCTATCGCATTTAATTAACTCATTGACTACCATAATAATATATAATATATAATATATAAACACAACTTAAACGGCACGGACCAGAATTCTTTATTTTTTTTAAAAAGAAAAGTTTCTTGAAAGATCGTAATCTCATTAATAAAAAGCAAAGTGAAAGTATGAATTAAATAATTAAAGTCACGCTGAGGAACACAGCAAGTAAGAAATTAAGAGACTGAGGGACACAACATCTTGAAACGTGTGATTTCTTTCTGCTTTTTCTTGGACTTTGGCTCTTTTTTTTTTTTTTTAATTAATTAATTGCTTGCAGTATTTAATTTCCTTCTTAAGGCATCAATGTCTTTTGATATGTCAACTCCGGTGAAGATCTGCCAATGCATTTTCTCTTGTTCCGTCTAGTTTGATAGTGTTTTATCTAGGATTATTAGTGATTTTTGTTTTATCATATTATTTTTATTTTTATTTTTAACTTTATATTCGTACTATAATTATTGTCCCTCCACTTATTTGTTATCTCTTACGGTGCTGATATTATTTGTCTGGTTTCTGTTGTTGTTACAAATCTTTTGCATTTTGAATTGAGGGTCTTCCGGAAATAACTTCTCTACCCTTTCGGAGTAGGGGTAAGGTCTGGGTACACTTTACCCTCCCCAGACCCCATTAGTGAGATTATTAGTGGGTTGTTGTTGTTGGGCAAGTTATAACGATCGACCAAAAGTAATTACATTCGCTAGCAAAATATACAAATAATGTATTCACTAATTATGTATGAAACATATATATAATATATGTATATTATATATTAATATACAAAAAATATATATTATTCGGCTATTATTTTTTAGAGCGATTATATTTATAGTTTTTCCAATAATATAATATGTTTAAATAGAAGCGAGATTTTGTCTTTTAACATATCATTTCAAGTGATATTTAGTCTATTTATCCAAATTGATTTCCGATTGTGGGATGAATCGGATCCTTTATTTTTAATAAAAGGTCTCGAGTTTAAGTTTCGAGAATGAAAAATATCCTGATATGAAGCACATTTTCCTTTAATGAGTCTTACGTAACACGAATTTGAATTAGTTGCAGTTCCAATGGCAGACTTTGACGTTAAAATGTTAAAAAATGAGAAATAATTATGGAGAAGTGAAAATTATTTATTCCTTTGATCGTTTTTATGGACCCGTAAAATTTTAAGCGATTCGCAGCGAAAAATCAAAAAAACTTCACATATTGAAGTTTCATTAATCCAAAGGGGACCAATTGAGACACAAGATCAGTGGCACGCCAGGTTGGTCATAGCAAAAGAACAGTCTGTGTATGGTAAAAGTAAAAGTACATTAATTCACAAAAATTCAAGATTCTTGAAATTCCCAAAGAAGACTAATGGGTAGTACCAATTGGAAAAAAATAAATTTTCACTTCCATTTCGAAATATTACTTCTTTCTTTCACCTTCACGAGGTTGAAAACCAGATGCAAATTCACAGTTTTTGGCCATTTGTTGTTATAGGACCTTCAAATTATTTTAAATACTTTTTTTTTTCTTCAATTTGAAGCTGGCAAGTGAATAATATTAAATGGATTTTACTTTTGTAAACTGACAGTTAATTTTTATATTAACATGCATGTTAACTAAAAGATAATTACATATAACTTTCGTAAGAAATGAGATTTAGTAACTTAAATATAATATATTACTCCGATCCAGAATAAGTGATTTTTTGGTATTTTTACACATATTAAGAAATTCACATTTTACTATTAATTAATAATGAAATCGATTATATTAACTTTTATTATCTCTTCACATAAACACTAGTGACACATACTCCATCATTATTTACTCCAAGGGCAATATAGGAAAAAAATAATTAATTCATTCTTGAAATCTGAAAAAGTTATTTATTTTGGATCATAAAAAAAACCAAAAAATCACTTATTATGAATCGGAGGGTGTACATGTTACAACATGAAAAAGTGTGGTTAAGTATAAGTTTTTTGTACACTATTATATAAAAATTAAATGAACTTGCATCCATAGAGAATGGTAAGAACTTTTATATAATCAGATCATCTAAAAAAATATTTACTACAAGCAGAGGCGGAAGCCATGTATCGACATTGAATTCAACTGAACCCATTATTTTTTATACGGAGCCCATATTTATGTATAAAAATTCATGTATTGCAATATATAGCAATTTGAACCCATAATTTTAAAGTTACAATGAGTTCAATACTAAAAATCTTAAAGGTTAAAGACCGTTGAACCCATAAAACTTAAATCATAAATCCGTCTTTCACTACAAGAGTTGTACGACTTAAACAGTTACATGTAAAATAAGGCTAGCCACTCATTTACAATTTAAGTATAATTACAACAATAATAACATACCAAGTATAATCCTACGGTGGCGGACGTATGTGGTGGCAAGCGAGTTCAACTGAACCCGCTTCACCAAAAAATAATATTATGTATGTGTATAAATTACGATTAAAGCAGCATAAATTTTGTATAAATATTTTACTTGAACTCACTTGACAACTACTATTTTACGACTAAAATTATGTACTTCTAAGACTGAACCTGCTTGCACAAAATTCTAAATTCGTCGCTAATTATGTACTAATGTGTACTCAAAACTTATCGTCGACAACCTTACCAGAACCTTTAGGGGTTAAATAAACTGTTACCGATATTTTCGGCTCAAAAAGATTAAGTATAAATTATGACCTCTGTTAAGAGACAAAAATAGGGCAACATTGTCATTTCACACTACCCCACTCTATATATATATATATATAAACGTTTATATTCACTTGATCATATCCGTTAAATTCAAATTTCTTCCACCAAATACTGCAAAAAGCAAGCTCCTTGTTTCACTAAACAACACAACACAACACTGAGATTATCATTGACTAGACATAGAAAAAACCAGAGAAACAAATACAGAACAGAGATAGACATAGAGATAGATATAGAGAGAGAAAGAGGTGAGAGAAAATGTTATCAACAAGAAAACCAAAATGGCAACCAACACCACCACCACCACCAAGTCCAAAAATCCTCCATTTTCCTCGGAGAACTCGCCGGAAAAATCCCAAAAACACCACCTCAAAAAACACAAAAAGAAAACATCTTTATAATATGTGCAACCCTTTAGAGTTACATGAGAAGTATTATTACAAAGGGAGGTTAGAATGTTTATTTGATCAAGAAAGAGAGTTTCATAGAAGCTCTTCATCAAATGTGAATATATTGGTTCCCACTACTTCCACCTCTAATCATACTGCAACTGAGAGGAGGGAAAGAGTTGAAGAACAAGAAGAAGAAGAAGAAGCTGACAGAGAGAGGTTTGTGAAATCATAAACTTTTATATGTCAAATTTCACATTTTAATATAAAGTTATGTTTTTGACAGTTTGTTAAAAAATGGGATTAATAAATCTTGCTTGAATTTATGTAAATTTGCTTTTAAGGAAGACCCTTTACTCTCCTGTAAATGTATGTGGAATAAAAAAAATATGAACTAAATTTTAGTACTCCATTTTAACATAAAGTTATGATTTTTATAGTTTCTTAATAAAATGTGGCTAATAAATCATGCTTGAACTAACTCAAATTTGTTTTTTAAGAAGACCCTTTACATCTTTTATAAATTTTATAGATTCATATTGGCATTAAAATTTTGAGTATATTAATAGCAAGAATGCTGCTTTTTGACATAGAAATTGTCTATGTTTAGGTGAAAGGGGGAAGTTTGTGGAATAAAAAAACTTGTTTGAACCCAATTTAATATTTTAACATAAAAGTCATGATTTTTACAATTTTCTAAAAAATGGGGCTAACAAAATCTTGCTTGAATTAACGTAAATTTGTTATGTTATTTAAGAAAACCATTTAATCTGTTATAAATATTGCTAGAATGAATAGCAAGAATGATGATTCTATTTAATGTGAAAGATTGATTCTTGAGTCTTGACATAGAAATTGTTTTATGTATTGGTGGCAGCAGGGAGAGGTTAGGGGAGGAGAAGTGGAGGTTTCAAGCGGAGATGTTAAGGGCAGAGTGTAATTTCTTAAGAATGGAAAGAGAATTTGCTTTGAAGAAATTGGAAAGGAATAGAGTTAAAATGGAGATAACTCTCAGATCAGCTGTTCAGACTCTCATTTCTGTTAGTATATTTTACTCCTTATTTCTTGAGAGAATTTTAACTTCTTTGCATTCACAATATAAGAAAATATTTACACAATAAGGTATTAATTTTTTTTCCTACACATTAATTAATATCCTAGTAACGATGATAATTAACTTGCTATAATATAAAACAACATTGATAATGTTGTCTTTATAACGTCTCTTCTTATAAATTAAATCCAAGTTTTAATAGTTGAAAGTACAAACAACAACAAAAAACTCAGTGTAGTTACACATGTGAGGTCTGAGGAGGGTCCGTTAGGCGTACGCATACTTTACCCCTATCTAGAGGTTGTTTCCGATATACCCTCGAATAATAGAATTTGAATGTATGTGTGTTTTAATGTAAAAAAGAAAGGAAAAAGATCATGAAAAAGAAGTTTTGACAAGCCCACTGTCCAAGAAATGCACCACTGTTCAAAATTGGATATTGGAATTGGAAGAAGTTTTAATGGGGTAATGGTTTTCAAAATTGTCTATTTATTGAACAGAGTAGAACATTCGAAATGAAGTTTAAAAGTCCTTTAATTAAATTTTAATGTTTTGTTACTTTTAATAAGTAAGTTCAATGTCAATTTTAGTTCAGAACCTGACTATCTTTTTCATTCTTTATATTATCTTTTCTCCACAAAAAAGCCAAAGTAAGAATTATACTTTTCTTGCTTGATTTTTGCAGGGGAAAAAGAAGATTTTTGAAGGGAAGAATGTGAATGCAGTATTGGAAGAAGAGATTGAAGATTTGGCAGAGAAACTTGAGGAGTTAAAGAAGAGTTGTAAAAGTAAAGATGTTGAAGTGAGACATTGCAGTAATTTTGATAAAAAAGCATGCCTTTTACAGAAAAGGTTAGAGAAAATTGGAGGTTTAACAGATGAAAAAACTCTCAAAGAATTACAACAACTGACTCATCAATCAAACAATGAACTTGACAAAGAAAGTTGTGCTTCAAGTGGCAATGACAAAAGCAAGAATACACCAACTGATGTAAGTTTTTGGTTTTCTTTCCCTATTGTATAGTTGCCAAAAAGATGAAAAAAAATCTGTAATCTTGATTAAGTACTTAACTTAAAAGAGGCTATAAAGTAAGTCATGCTTAGGTTTTAGGCAAAAGATTATGCCTTTTAATCAACAACCAATAAACTCAGTAAAATCCTATCAGTAGGGTCTAGGAAAATAGTGTGTATGCAGACCTTGCCTTTACTTTAGAGTTGTTTTCGATATACCTTCGGCTCAAGAAAAGAAAAGGGACTTTTCTTGTTGAGAAAAGAACATGATAATTGGTTTTACTTTTGAATGTGGTGTGCATTAGTTCTTTATGATGGAGAACTATTTGAGAACCTCCTAGCATTTGGAAATTTCACCTTGGAGTAGGAATAGGGGTAATTGGTAACTCCACGTGGGCCATTAAAGTAAAAAGATAGCATTCCCTAGGGACCTTTCAATTTAGATGAGGTAGGTTGACTTAGTACGGAGTTTAAGAAAAAAAAAAAATTAAAATTTGTGGTCTTAAAAGTTTAAGGGTAAAAGCTTCGTGGGGTTATGATATTTTTGTGGTTCTAAAAGTTTATTCATAAGGGTAAAATGTGTAAAATAATAAATTTAAAGTTAAATTATTTTCAAATTTAGAAATGTGTCATTTATTTTGGAACAGACTAAAAAAAAAAGTACCTCATCTAATTTTAAATTTGAAACGGAGAGAGTAATTAATTTTTGAAAAAAAAGCCAACAAGGGATGGTTATCTTTTAAATGATTTAACCTATGCGCACCACTAACAGCGTCAAAAATCTTTACACTATCAGTATATTTTACGCTATAATAGTTATCTACCGCATCTTTAGGTCATCAAAAAATAGTTTGTTGCTGGCGTAGGTTATCTTAACATGACAAGAACTAACAACAAACCCAGTGAAATCTCACAGTGAGATATTCGGAGAGTAATGCGTACGTAGACCTTACCTCTACCTTATGAAGTTGGATACACCGTTTTCGATAGACCCTCGTACTCAGGTTATCGTAACATGATAGTGTAAAATAGCTTGTTCAATGTAGGTGCACAAAATTTAAAGTGACTTTGTTCTATTTTCTGCTTTGGGAAAATAAAATATTTTTAAAGAAAAAACATTTTGCAGGTAGAGGTTCTAAGAAAGAAAATGGAAGGACTGTCAAAGGGTATGTTAGATAGAATGGAGGAAGAATATGGGGCAATACTTACTAGCACAGCAAACAGTTCTGTTGCCAGTTCTGCTTCAACTTCCAAGAGAATTGATTCTTTTACAGACCCTTCATCAACTTTTTCTACTAGACAACCATCTCAGGTAAGGTCAGAATGATGAAATGTTTTATACATATAATTGTACTTCTTTTGTCTGTATCTCAACAATAATTTAAAACTCTGTAGAGCACTTATTATAATATTGAAACACTGAACTTTTTTTATTTTCTTCTATTGTCCTGTAGTAAGATTATAGAGTTGTTTTAAATTTATCACTACCAAATGGTGGACCATATCAACATAAGATAAAGTCCTGTAATTGTAGAGGGATCTGGAAATGTTATTCTGCTAATTTTAGTTGTAGGTGTTGGATATGGCATTTTGATGGTGTGACAGCCCTTATTTGACAATTTTATTTTATGTGGCAATCTGTAATTTTTGGCGTCGAGTTGATGAATTTCTAGCTTCTTTGCCTTATTAAAGGTAGGAGTAAGGTATGCATGCACACTACCCTCCTCAGACCCCATTTGTGAGATTACATTGGGTTTATCGTTGTTCTTGTTGTTGAGTTGATGAATTTCTAGAGATTTTCATTTTATGCTATCTATAGGGATAGTTCATGTATTTTTAGGTATTGAACTAAGTGTTATGACTTTGCTGCAATAATCCTTAGTTCGTTGATCATCCGTGAAAAACAACCTTAAAAAGAGAGTATTCCACACAACATCTCAAGAATTGATGACAATCTTTTACTATGTTATAACATTTGGAACTAAGAAATCAGAATTGAACATTTCAATGTACTACTTGTCTTCATCATACAAAGAGTTCTATTCCTAGTTTTGAACTGATGAGATAGTTTTTGCACCCTTCTTTCATACAAACAGGAGTTGATGCCACTCGACGAGAACAAATGCTCGGGGCGTTGCAAGGTTATAGTCCGAAGGATCGTAGAACAAGTGAGAGCTGAAACTGAACAATGGTCACAAATGCAAGAAATGCTGCAGCAAGTAAGGGGTGAAATGGAAGAACTGCAGGCTTCTCGCGATTTCTGGGAAAATCGAGCCCTTAATTTTGCTCATGAAATCCAATCTTTACAGTCCTCTGTAAGAATCTAATATAAAGTATAATAAGTTCGGACACTATTATTATTTCTTGGAAAGTATTCTCATTGTTTTGACTTTTATTAGGTGGAGGAATGGAAAGAGAAAGCACAAGCATTTGAAACCAATGCCAATGAGCTGCAATGTCAAGTATCTGCAGCAAAAGAGGAGCTAGAAAAATCAAGGACAAAGAAAGCTATAGCACATGATCAGAGGGAGGTAACATCTACTCCGAATTCGCCTTTGGTGTCATTAGCCAAACAAATGGAGAAGGAAAAACGCGTGCTAGTTTGTCGACTGAAAGAAGAAAATGCCAATCCAAAGCTGCAAAAACATAGAGGTGTGGAAGCAATCTCGACGAAAGATTTGCTGCCTGTTTCTTTAGGGAAACAACTAGAGAGGGAAAGTCGCATGTTTATGCATCGTCTGAAGGAAAATCGCGGAGCCAATGATAGTAGTTGTAAGGCGGAACTTTCGCCTGTTGGGAGAAGAAAAGAAAATTCATGTAGCAAAGAATCAGGAGTACAGAAAAGGCTACCATTTAGAGATATTGGGAATTCTTCATCACCATTGTTAGTGAGGCAAAATAGTAAAGCAGTTTACCCTTTGCACAGCCCTGAGACTAGACAGGCAAATCAAAAGGTTGTGAAAGTAAGGCAAATGGCTCCTTTGTCTTAGCAGATTTTGTCATGTTATTGTCTGCCTTAGTGAAAATTGCTTAGTATTGAGTGGTGCAAGCCTTTTGTAAAGCAGACAATTTTGGGAAATAATATAAGTATCTTCATTGCTCACTGTGCTGATTCTTGATCATATTATGACCAAAATAGCAACTTACAAAAACAAGACAACCCGGTGCACAAAGCATTCGGCATTCACATAGGGTCTAGGGACATGGGCGAAGCTACACTTTGGTTAGGGTTGGCAATTGACTACCCTTTGTCGGAAAATTACATTGCATATAGTGGTAAAATATCAAATAGAGGTACATGACATATATTGAATATAATTTGTCGGGATTTTTTTTTACCTCTTTCAAATTTGAGCACCCTTTAGGAAACTTCTAGCTTCACCGCTGTCTGGGGAGTGCGGCATCCCAAGGTGTGTGATGTAGACAGTTTATCATAATGCAAGCATTAGTGGTTGCTTTCACGGCTCAAACCCGTGACCTATAGGTCATACTTACAAAAGGCATACTGAAAATTGAAAGATTCGACAGCAAACACAAGAAATGTTTGTAAAACGGACCATAACTGCTGTGGACCAAATTAAACCAAATTAAACTAATGAAGAAACAGTTGAAAATCACATTAAGGAAAAAGAGTGAACAAATCCATTTGGCGGGATGTTCGGCTTCTCTTTACTGTTTAGTATTAGGGGCTGTTTGGTCATATCAATACAATTAATATCATTAGCGAGCCCAAATTAAGCGAGGGAACCGTTATAATTGTATGCTCTTATATAAGGAGTGAAATCTCATTTGTAAGGGCAAGTAACGATTATTATTGAAATCGATATTGTTATTCTTTGCTTTATTATCCAAGCTTTAAGCCTTAATTTTGAGAGTGATTATTAGTTCACTTCTTATTCAATCATTTTCATTCTTTGATCTATTCTTTCAAAGTTGTTGGGAAAGTGAAGTAAATCTTGGTATTTTTTCTAGATATTGACTTTGACCGAAAAAGCTATTTTTGGTCAAACAAATTGGTTCCGTTACCGGAAATCTAATAATATGTTCATTTCCCAGTCTTTAACAATCAAATATGTATACCGTTAACGACAACAATCAACTGAACCAACAAGGTGCAACTCCACCATACCACACACCTACTGGATCCCCTCAACAGTCATGTGGAAGTTCGCCTGAAAGGTCCACTTCTCACGATGATGATCAGCTGGGACAACCGAACTGTGGAGCAAGATGCTCTAAAGCAATTGATTGTGGAACACGAGAATAGTGCGCTACAAGCTTTTGTCGAAGGATTATCCAATACGACGCGAACTCCTCCACCAGTTAATACAACAACTTTGGAGAACCCCCGTGCAGGGCTTGATAATTATAGAAGTGGAGAAAATCCTAATGAATCTCGTGATGGATGGTCAGGTACTCCAAACAATTTTAATTTACAAAGTTTAGTGCTAACTTTGTTGAAACAGTTGAAGGAACAAAACGATCGTATAGAGCAGATACCAGGTGTATCACCCATAATCAAAAGGGTAGATATTGACAAGCATTCACAACAACCCCTGAAGCCAAGTGCGACACCTTTACCAATACCTAAAAAGTTTAAAATGCTTGATATTCTCAAATATGATGGAACAACTGACCCTCGAGATCACACGACTGCGTTCACTACTGGCGTGAAAGGCAACGACCTAACCAAACAGGAAATCGAATCGGTTTAGGTTAAGAAGTTTGGTGAAAAACTCACAAAGGGAGCGTTAACGTGGTATTCTCTTTTACCTGAAAATTCTATTGATTCTTTTGTTAAGCTTGCAGATTCATTTATAAAAGCACATTCAGGAGCTCAAAAAGTTGAAAAAAGATGGAAGACATCTTTAAGGTTAAACAAGAGAGTACATAATTGCTCAGGGAATTTGTAGATAGATTCCAGCGGGAGAGTATGATATTACCTTGTGTATCTCATAACTGGACGGCTATGGAATTCGCGAGTAAATTGAACAAGAAAAGTTCAAAATCCACGGGGAGGCAAAAGGTTTGCGAGAATTTCCAGCAACAAGTTGGAACGATGTGTACAACACGTACAGTACAAAGTTGCGGATAGAAGAAGATATAGTCGCATAGCCAAGGGCCCATGAAAGGCCAAGATCAAGACGTTCAGAATAAGAAAAAGAGTCCGGTAAAAACAGGTACGGACCGTACATGGGACCTGTATGGCGAGACTCTCGATCTAAAAAGGAAAGCGCACGATTCGATTCAAGACCAAGTCAAAAGGACATGAGTTCTTCATCCAGGTTCAAAAAGGAACGAGATGCCTGAAGCAATCATTCTAATATGCAAGCAAGGATAGGAGATTACAACTTTAACATCAGCACCTTCGAGTTAGTGGTTGTTTTAAGAGGTATGGGGGATAAGGTGTGGTGGAATAAAGAAATTAGATTAGATCCAAGAAAAAGAAATTCAGATTTTTGGTGCGAGTTTCATAACGATCATGGTCATAGAACAATAGATTATAGGCTACTACAATGAGTAGTCAGGCCCCCTAAAGCCTAACCCTACCTGGCGTTAGGGGGGCGTTTACCCCATAAGGCCAGGCAGCCCCTGGCGTTAGGGGGGCGTTAGGGCCCAAACGCCAGGCCTGCCCTGGCCTTAGGGGTGCGTTAGAGCCCAAACGCCCGGGGTTCCCAGTTCGGCCAAATCCGAGTTTTGACGAGTTTAAGTGTTTCCCAGTTGAAATAGAAGTATCCTACACGGTTAGGGTTCGCCCTAAACATATAAATAGACTCCTAAAACACAAATACGGGGGATTCGAAGAGGACGGAGGCGATTCGGAAGGATTCAACAAGAAAACACCATAGAAGTGACAAACATTGATTTC